>VWZQ01010472.1:0-22297 GCA_013397015.1 Myiagra hebetior | reverse complement strand
ACAACATCCCACACTTTTTTTGCTATCAAAGGAAGAAACCTTGTAATTTAAATTTGAAAACTCTCTGCAGCTTGGATATGGCACAACAGATCATCCATGCTCAGCCCAACTTACTGTAAAACTTATATGAAGCCTGTCACACAAATTTAAAAAGAAGGTGTTTTCTACTCCCAATCTCCCCCCTCACACAGGTTACTGTGTTAACAATACTGCAATTCTCTGTGTGTCTTTAAGATTTCTAGGGGGACTATGCCATGGCTCTGGGCTGACTAAAAGTAAACTAAACTGCCAGATCTTTTTAGCTGGGGGTCATTACTTCTTGAGATCACTTGCCTGGCTCCCAATGGATGCTGTTCACACAGTAAAGGATGCATTTCCTGTAGAGCCCATATCATATGTATCCCATGGAGACACCTCAGATAACCTGGAGTATCTTAAAAGGCATGAGGCAAGTATGGGTGAGCAACTAAATTAGAAGACAAAATATATGCACAATATTTATACTAGTGGTAGAACAAGGAAATTAGATTAAGAAATCTGATCCCTTATCTGCACCAATACAAGTTTTCTGACATCAGAAGTATACTGTAATGCCTGGTTGGTTACTCAAGCTTTTCTTTTAGTGAAAGAAACTAGTTTTCTTTACAGGGAAAAGTAAGAAGCTGTCTTTACTTTTGTCAGTACATGTTAAGACTTGTGACTTGATTGTTGGGCCTTCTTTTATAAAATATAAATGGGTAGATCTTCCTAGAAATACAGAAAACTTAATAAAACTAGTAAAACTCTAAAGAAAGTGAACGCAATTTAGGCTGTAACAACAACTAAACCACTTATGAACTCTTTCATCTCTGTAAATCTGTACGTGTTTCCCAAAAGCAGAGCTTAGAGAGCCCAGTCTCATGTAGGTTTCAATTTTGTAGTCGGACTCCGTTAGGCTCAATGAGGTGGAACAAGTTTCTCTCCCATGCAGTTTCTTAGGTGACTCCAGATAAAAACCATCCTTTTTGGTAAGGTTAGTGTTCAGGTAAGGTCAAGCTCAGTGCTTTGCTGATGGTTTCCAGATGGCTCAGAACAAGGTTAGACATATCTTCCTAAAAAAGTCAACATAGATCTGACTTCATACATGTGTTGAACTCTTTGGGACTAGAAACAAGTGATATTGCAAAGCTGTCAAACTTGTAAAAATGTTTTTCTGCACCATTTTGACAATTGTGTATTTCCATATTACCACAAGAAAGCAGTAATAGCTTAGCCTCATAATGAACAGAACACTATGGAAGAAGGACAACATTCATAATTAGAGTCAGTGTTTTACAGGGTTTATCTGTAAGAGTTACAGATAGTCAGATTTTCTCACAGTTTTCATTTGGAAAAACTTTTAAGGATTTAGGAAACTAATTTCTGTGTAACTCAAAAAGAGGCACAAAAGCAATCTCCAGTCCTTCCTCAGGTCTGTGAATAACAGTTGTAGGAATCTAAACTCTAGCTCACATCCTACAGAAAAAGTGATGCCATTCCAAAGTCTGAAACAGAATGCCTGTGTCTTCTCTTGAGAGGGTTGGCAGAGCAACTTCTGCCCACCCATATGTGAGAAGGATGTTTATTGCCAAAAGGTGGGGGGAATTACGTGCTTGCTTTCTTTTCCCTCCCGCAATTTTTGTACAGCAATATTCAATTATGCATTACTTTTCAAGGAACAACATAAAGAGTTAACTGCTAAGTAGTAGTTGAGGAGACTAGAGTGGGAGACAAATTAATTTTGCTGTGCAATAAGGAAATAAAGAAAATATAGGTTTGAATACCTAATCAATGCTTTATCTATGAGGTGGTGCTGTCTCCTTAAGCAAAATGAATAAATATTCCCAGGCTAAACACAACCCTCAGTGGTATTTCAATGAATGCTTCTACTTTTTTTATAACTCTTACATCAGTTTTTATTTTTGTTACCATGTTCTCACATTCAAAATAACATAGCTTTTGCCATCACATGGGTTGGAATACCAACCCTGCAGATGATCACATTGTCAACATATTTTAGGACGTAGAAAGACAACTGAAAAAAATTTTATATACTTCAGTTTAAGACTGCTATCATACAGAAAGAGAGCTTTTTTCCCCTCCTCCAAATACTATTCAATGCATCTTGCTGGCAGGGGAAATTAATTTTCCAAACTTTGTCTTTAAAGGATATTATTTTTTAAATAGGAGTGTCTTTGAGATAGAACACATGCCCCTGTTTCTCCATCCACACCATAAAATGTTTTTCCCATTCATCACCAATGATGCTGCTGCTTTTTTTTTTCCTATGAAAGTTTTTATAGATCCTGGCCCTATATTTTAGCTGTTCTGGACATAGTGGATCCACAATCCCAATTCTGGTTGTAGATTGCAATACAACTGTGCCATAAATGATAAACAGAGTCCTTAAGCTTATCTGACTTTTTAAATAAAACTTTGAAAATACAAAGAGGTAGGTGGACTTATTAAGTGAGCTGGTTGTAACTGCCTATTGAATGAATCGATTCATATAAAGATAAGGAAACGTAGGGGAAGACATATTAAAAATGAGGTATTCTGCAGCCGATGGAATTCAGTAAGATCTGAATGAGTAGTTTGCCTAGATAAAGATGACATTCCATTATGTTTGCATATTAAGGGTTATATTGTGAAACAGCATTGTGTAAGACATCTTGATTTATACTGAAGTCGAATGGCCAAAGCCAAGGAGGAGTGACAGCTCCCTGGAAACTCAGCTGAGGCTTTCTGCACCATAGTGCACGTGTCAGGATAACAGTCCCAGTTCAGGCCCGCAGAACCATGCAATTGTTACCTAATAGAATCAGGAGACTGAGATATCCAGTAATTTGGCTTTGGCTATGGCTACAGAGTTTTTGATTTCACTATTATGGCCTCAGAAACCCTCATCTTGAAGCCTTATGGTAGCAGCAGATCCAGACATTAACTAACCACTGAATTATTCTAATGCAATTGTGGAAAAAGACTATTAAAATGCCTTGTGAAATCAAACAGCATCCTCTCAGAATGGCAGACATACTGTTTACATGGGATATGCTTTTTCCATAAAAGAGAACAGAAGCTAAATATACTAAAACTCGTGTGAAATTAGTCTTCAGAAACATTTAGCTGTGTAACATTATAGACCATGGTGAACAATGATATCCCAGCCCAAAAAAGCACCTTAATCAGGGCCTCTCTCCTATGGCACCATCCTATTTTCAATTAACAATGCTTTCAGATGAGCCGAAAAGGGTACTTTGCTCCCACCATTACAATTTCTGCTATTCTTTTCTTTACCCTTTACAAAAGCATGAAAGCATTGGATTGCTAATTACTTTTATCTAGCCTATAGGAAAATTAGTTTATCTTTCTGATCAAAGCAAATTAGGCAGATCATGGCTGATTAGAATGCAACAGTAAAATCTCCATACTTTCTATTCCACCCCCTTTTCTCTCAGAAATGGGGCCTGTGTCAAATATGTAGGTATTTCCCACGGCCAGTCTGGACTCGGTTTCCAACGGGCTCTGGGGCTGGGACAATGGTTCTTACACAGACACTGAAGTTCTTTAGTTCAGTCATTGTGCAAGGAAAGAACTGGTAACCCCTTAGCTAGCATTTGATGAAACATCTAGATTTACATATTTCCCTAATTGCATTTTTTGAATGTGAGTGAGCAGTATCTGACCAGAGTTAAATGCCTCCTTTATTGTACTACTGAAAATACAAACCTATGCTCTTCAGGCAGAGTTGCACTTGGTTCTAATCCCAGCATTAAAACATTGGTTTCCTCTACACTGGGACAAAGTGACGTCTACCTTTACTTCTCAAAGCACTATCTAAAGAAGGCTTGACTCCTTGCTCCCAAGGTGGCTGCTGCATTACATTGCAAAACTGAATACCATTACTCCTTCTAAGTAACTGCATTTTCTATCACTCTACTATTTTACCCTTCACTTTTTACCCTTCATAACTCATTCCCCCTCAATTTGTGTTCTATGGCTTTAACAGATTAAAGCCAAGCTATACTGCTACTTTATTTATAACCAATTACTATAAATTAACAGTAAATCTCACATTTAGCTCCATTTAAACATCACTATGCAGCTGCCTATTTGAAAATAAAATGGTTGCCTTCTTTCACTTCAGCGGGCACAATACAAAACATCCATTGAGCTTTTCCTTTATTGCAGCTGCCAATGCCCAGCCGACTTTTAACAAACCAACCAAGCGGAATAACAATGCAGCTGCAACATTTTATGGTATTTCTGTTAGTTCTCTTTTGAGACTGAAGGTGTTAATTAGGAATCAAAGAATACAACCCTGCCAGCTTTCTTTCACAAACTATACTCTGGCCATTCCAGTTTTCAGAAGGAAAATAAATCTAATAAAGGGACAAAAATGTTGTTTGTCACACCAGTAACGTGTATTTAAGATCCTTTGATCACAAGCTTTTTATGTAGTCTTGTCAGACAGGCTGAAAATATTTCTTCCTCTCTTTTCTCCTTTCTTCAGGCTTTTCTGAATACTGATTCTAGGATTGTCTGGAAGGGTGAAAAAAAGATAGAAACTGGAATGCTTGATGGGTTAAAATTGGTTTGCTGAGCAAACCAGCTTTAGATCAAACAAAATAATAGTTGCTCATTTTTCTATTCAGGTGTAAGTTATTTTGAAATACAAATGATCTGTTCCTGTTACAGAGTTTAGTAATTCTGTAACAAAAAGTATCATTTAATATTTCAAGCATTTAAATATATGCAAGTGTTTTATTATTAGTACATCAATCGTTTTGTGGAATCTCACTTTAAACCCCAAAACTTAAAAAAATATCTGTAACATACATATAATAGTGTGTACCATACAATGTATATTTGATGTTTTAGTTACACTTATTAACCATGATCATATTAGATACATTCAAAGGTAGCAGCATGTGTCACTATCTTTAATCTTTAGTCAAAGTTAAAACCTTAAAATAGGTTTATAAAGTTAACACAACTGAGAATTAGTCAAGCTTGCTAGCTTACCCAGCAAGAGCTTTCACTGTTAAATACACAAATCATGCCAAAATCCATTAATCCTGCCAGGGAATAGCAGAAAGAAGATCTAGTTGTTGATTTAATGATAATGAATCGAGCAGGCTCTTAAGGTTACCTGCAGAGATTTCTAAACTGTATAACAAAGTCCATTTTAATAAACACTTTTTACAGAAGTATATATAAGTTTTCTTTGCCTTAAACACCACATAAGAGAAATAAGAGTCTAAACTACAGCTCTACTTACCTGGTAATACATTTAATATAATTTCTTAAAATGTTAAGTATATATCAAAGGTGATTCTAAAATGCATCTGAGGATTTTGATATTTGATAACCCAGAAATATAGAACAGCCTTGAAAATGTTAAAAGATAAATCTTAGCAAAAAAAAAGCAGTTCTGATTAATGTTGTCATGCTGTATGTCTCATGTAAAGTACAGTTTCTGGCTACTGTGAGAGACTCACAATGAGATGATTCAGTTATAAAGGAACATTTTCTTTAGTGCCCCAAGTGTGCCATTTCTCACATTCCTGAATTTTAGAAAAGCAAAACATAAAATTGAAAGATTTATGTGTTTTTTTAAAAAAAAAACCCCAACATATNTTTTTTTTTTTTTTTTGTAAAGGGATAATATGACATGATAACCTGTTAATTTGGATGATTGCTGTATTTTTACTTGTTGAGCATTGGTTGTGGATGCACAATTTGGCTGATTTTCACAGCAAGCAATGGCAGCTGGAAGACAAGAGAATATTCCATTTCTACATATGGAATATGTAAAACCAGCAAATATATTTGAAATTGGCTGCTGCAATCACTTCTTACAATGCTTTTGTTCTGTTATTGTATCATAATAGTGCTATGGTATCCAAAGGAATGAAATTATTTTTGTAGAAAGATGTTGAGTATATATACACAAGCCATACTTATTTCCAAAGGGTTAATAATTATTATCAATGCTAATAATTTGTTCTGGATGATATATTTCATGGATTTTTCAGAGCAAGATGACATTTTCCACTCAAACGTCATATCTGATGAATCTTTCACTTTCTTAAATGTGGCCTTGTGTGCTCTATAGGCTAATGATAATATATATATATATCTGGGGTGACATTTGCCATTAGGCTGACAAAAATGTTTTACCCATACTTTAATATGGAATAAAGAAGATTTTTTTTTTTCTTACTTAGGAAAAAGTTTTTTCCCCAGTCATTATTTTGGAATTATCTGTGTGTATATATATGAAATTTGGTGCATATACTTTACATTTACTAGACTCACAAATTCAAGAACTGTGACTTACTGAGTTATGTCTGTGTGACAATTTTTCTCTCAGTTGACTACTAAATTGGAACACTGTAAATTAACTCAGATTCTCCAAGAATGTTTAGATGCTCAATTTTGCTGAATTCTAGATTCATCTGGAATACTCTAAAGAATTTAAACTGTGTCTAAGCTTCGCCAATGAAATTTTTACAAAATACTGTTCATCAACTATACCAAATTAATCAAGGGAAAAGACTTTTGCTAATGAGCACATGACTACGACTAAATCAAAGATAAAAAAATCCCATCCTTATGGTTTTCTGTAGGATCATTTTTGCATAGGAGTCTGCAATGGTGCAAGGGCACTTGAAAAGCTTTCTGATCCCCTTCATCTGCGCACTGAACTCCCAATCTGCTGTCCCTGTCCCTTCAGCCCTGCTGGTTTGGCTGCTTCCGTGGCCAGATTCTGAAGCAAAGCAGTGAAATGAGATACATACTTTTCAACCAGAAATGTGTTTCTTTTTAGACTAGATTATTTCACAGAACTGTTTAGGAGCACAGTCCAACAAAGAGCTGAGTCAGCACAGCTGAAAGACATGGAGCCTAGGGCAGGAGGGTGGGAACGACTGGCTCCAAGGGGAGGGAAAGGCCAATATGGACATCTAAAAATGTCTCTGTTTCAGAGGGACTCTTAATATGGAAGCACATTTTTTCCTGAGTTTCCTATTCCAACTCCAATCTTACAGAAAATTTTGAGCACTATCTTCTACCAGTTCTGTGAATTCAGAAACTTAACTAGCAAAGACAAGCAACTCGTACACAGGGAATTCTGTTGCAGAAAGCAAGTTCTTTTCCCAGTGCCCGGCCCTGCTAAGCAAAGTCATCAGCTGCACTGAAGCCAAGGCTCTCAGGAGTCAGCACACATGCTGGCACCTTGGAAGTTCACTTTTGGTGGTCTACTTTTTTTAAGTCGCTTTTCCTCACAGATCTAGCCAGTCCTAAATCTGTTTCCCTTCACAGCTTGGAGAAAGAGCCCATTTTGGTTTCTCCTGCTTTTGAATGATGAAATTCTGTGCTCATGGGACCAAAAGTGAAAGTGTATAGATTAAACCTATCAGAAAATAAAGCATACAAACAGGGTGTTCCTGCCATCTTTCGCTAAAGCACTAATGTTGTAAGATTTCATTACATACCCTCAAGTACAATCTTTGGACTGAACCTCACAAGTCCATGGCGTCTTCATTCTGTTGTCCTTTCAGGCAGAGTAATTAGAGCAGAGAACAAATTGGCTCTCAAAGGTAGCTTCTGCAATGGTGGCACTGATTTCAATTACTCTGTATTTTTTTCATTTTGGTAAGAAAACAATTTTTTAAAAAAAATTGTATTCACTAGACATTCACTATTTATTTAGAGAACTTTAAAGGCATTTAAAAAATCCCAAACAACCTACCATAAGAGCATACAACACAATAAATATTATAAGGCTCAAACATATGCCAAGAAGCTGTTTCCCAGCCTGTATACAGGCACATACAATATCTCTATGTATTGCGACAAGTGCAACTTCGAAAGGAAATAGTCTTTATCTTATCAGGTAATGTCTAAAAAAAAATGAGACGTAATTCAGATTCAATAGCAACAAAAATCTTAGGAAAAGTCTCTTCCTAGATCTGGAATAGTAATAAGAAGCTTGAAAAAGATTGTTTTCTGGTGTAAGGCATTGAAGACGGACAGATAAAGGTCTTAAAAGATGTGTTGGCACTCAGAAATGCAGATGGCAAACACAGACATACTAGGAAGGGCCCAGGCACTGAACAGAAGATATGGAGGTAATAGTCTCCACAGCTGATTGCCTGATGTCACCCGTGCCACAGCACAATCCATCTTTCCTTCCAGACACAAACCTGCCAGGTCAACAGCTGTATCCAAAATAATGTAACTGCTAGACTCCCATGAACACAGGATATCTTGGCATCCAAGGAAAAATTCAATGTACAGCTGAGTTGTATTTCCCCTTTGACAGAATGAAGGATTCAGACACTGAGAAAAAGATACACTAATTTTTATATCGTAACATATTTAACACTTGAAAGGTAGGATTTAAAGGGTGTGTGGAGACACTGCACTATAGAGAAGCATTGCAGCTGAAATCATTACCCTGAAGATGCACACATTGGCATTGCCTATAATTGGTTATATCCCCAGAAAACATCATATGTAAAATAAATCAAATCATTTTACTGGCAAGCTCTACTTAGAACTAGCAAAGCTTGTAGTTATATTGTCATGTCTTCTTCATGTGAAAGTTTAAGGACATAGATGTAATTTCTTTTAAGATCCAAGAAAAGCCAATGATTTGAACTACTAAACTAAGCTCACAGTTCTGACAGACCATAATTTTTAACAGAACTGCCTAAGAGTAGATCAGTCTGAACAGTCCTCATTCACCTCTAAGAAGCTCTCCTGGGACAAGACAGTGGTATATGGCAAACCTCCTCAGAAGCCAGACAAAGACATTTTACATTCTCTGCTTGACAGTTCCAACTAGTGGAACAATTCCCTATATATACGTGAGCTGACCACTTTTCTAAGAAGCCTTTCTTTGTGAGCTGTATTGCTGTCTTAAGTAACCTACAAAGGAAAATATTTGAAAATAGCAAAATATACCTCTAGCCACCCCTGCTTCTCAATTTTAGAAGCAGCATGAACTTTACTCCAATATTCCTTACTGAATTCTTCTTATTAAGTAGCACAGTCAATGGCATCATGCGCTCTGTGAAATACTGATAGAGTAGCATGAGGGACAGAAAAGGTATTCAAACTGGTAATCAGCCTTTTATTAATTTTAATATCACTCAGCCTTATGTATATATATACTCAGTGACATCCCAGACTTGTTTCTCTCCAGCAGGAATCTATTCATAGAAAATTGCAGGTCTATTTAATGTCATTTGTTAGAAGATACTCCATTGGTCTAACATGCACTTTCATTTGTCCAGTTTGAATTTTTATCCATCAATATTGTGTCTCATGTTAATTAATATGTTAATCCTCAAAATATTATGTTAATACAATTTATTCTCTGAGTGCATGATAATAATTTTAAAGTCAGTTTATGATGTCATGCCATCAGCAAATCTAATCATCATCTTGCCTACCAAAACATTTAATTATGTATTTTTACTAAAACTGGCAGTCAGAGACAACTGAATGAACAAGATTATTATAAAAAAGAAAGAAATAAAACCAATATGCACAGGAAATAAAACTCTTGATTTTACACGACCTGCATTATCTATTTTGGTGGATGATGACATTAAAGGAAACATAAATATCTGAATGTTGTTGGGGTTTCTTTCTCTACTTTTAGAACCCTATGTTACTGAAATCAATATCTGTGCAGTTCTTTCTTTATACTTCCCCTGACACAGAACAAAATACTCAAAACATGTATTTGTTAACTCGAAGTGAAAACATATACATAGTAGATCATTAAAATACTAACTCAAGAGTTATATGCTCTGAAGCAGCACTGCAGAATCATCTTATGATGCAATTTCAGTTTCTATCTCGTACTCTAACTGCTGAGAAATTCCGCTTCATTTTTTGTCTTCATCAATAATTGTGCCATAGTGTATAAAGAAAAATTTTGAACTCCCTTTGTCCTCTGTCATTCTTCCAGTTGGTGCAAGCCCTGTTTGTTTCAGGTCACCTTGCACAGCCTCAGACCATGCATTCCCAAAGTGCATCCAGGGTCACTGCAGGAGCGACAGGCCTGCTGTAATTGCACCTGAGGGGACTGACTTGGGCATTTGCTTCTCTGCTTGAAGGCTTCAGTTTGCCCAAGGAGCCAGGAGCTGCTCCGAGAGCTAAACAGCATACAGATTTACCAGTTGCTTGGTCCATTCCTTAGACCCATCTTCTAGTGTCCCATGGGTTAGTGCTGGCCCAAGGCATTTCACTGTAAACAGACTCAGCAGCATAGAGGAACATTCAGTTAATGTCTCAACCTACTAATAAACATTAAATTACTAAATCTTAATTTCTGGACTTTTTTCTGATAAACAACACCATTTTACAGACAGAGAAAAAACATTTATCTTTAATACTAGTAGTGATATTACTAACTGAAAGAACATAGACACAATGCTTTGCTGGTAAGGTGTATTTTTCTTCCTTTATGTCTTTCTGTTATAATTCTCCTGTGGCTGGGACATCCATCCATTTACCAATTTCATAGTTACATGATGATACACAGATTTCTTATTTTCATTCGGTCATTATTGAACAACCACCTTAATACTGCTTTGTAAAAACTGTGCACATAACTTAATGGAAACTCTTAATGCTAAGATAATCCAAACCACTAATGAATGTCATTAACAATTAACTACTATCATTGTGACTTAGGTAATTACTCATTCACCAAATACTAAAAGAGTATCTGCTTGCGTAGTCAACATATGGAGATATTTGGATAAAGAGTGAATAATTTCCCTTAGATTAGACTCATCACCTCCCAACAGAATCCTCTACAATAAAACTAACTGTGACATACCAGGGGTTCAACCCACATCATTGAATGGAGTTTCAGTTCTAGCTCATTGGGAACCAAACTGGCTCATAATTAGTTTTCACAAACCCTTATCAGAAGGGATTAAACTAGCAGCACATTGAGAGCAGGCAGCATTTCCTTAGAGACTTCCCACACAGAGATACAACACTGCAAATAATACCATCCAGAAAATCTGGATATTACAAATTCCTTGTGAAATCTGATGCGCTTCCAGCACTGCATTATGGAAAGACAGGCAGGAACACAGAGCTGCATGACTACAAGATGCCCTATCCATGATTGATGATAAATGTAGAAAACAGACCACATCTGGCTTTAGGTTTACAGGATTCTTCACAAATTGACCAGAGACAGCCATTGAAGGCAGAACAGCTGAGGCACCAATATGTTCAGAAATGTGATTTTGATAACTCTATTTGGTATGACAGTTGTTTCTGCTTATGATAAGTGGAATGAATGTACCACAGTGCTGTGTAAGCATCCTCCAAAAACACTGTTGCTCTGTTCTGAATGCTATCAACAATGGCTGCAAAAGGACTGAAAACCAAAAGAAATTCCTTCCTTCCTCAAACTCCTGCAAAATCTGTACAGTTGACACAACTCCCTGACACAACACTACTCACCTGCCAGAGTCTGATGCAAACAAGGCAATAATGATGATCACTTGTTTGTATGCCCAAATTATTTTTTCTAAAGAAAAAACTGACTTTTATTTATTTCAAAAAGCCAGACACTATGCATACTAATGACATAATAGATGCTTTTCTGTCAAGTGTTGGCACTTTAAAACCAAAGCAGATGCTTAGATTTAATTATATTCACTAATACTATTTGAAATCTTCAAATTTTTCAAATTCACTTTATTTAACAGTACCGATTCCACACAATTAAATTAGTTCCATTAGTATAAGCACAGCAGAAACTATGTGAAGTCTTCGTTGGCATAAATCTATTAATTTACATACATGGAATAGCACACAGAGATGGATCTGTGTCACGAGTGGGTGTCTTAGGTTGCTCAAAGAATCACTGGCAAAAGCAGATTTAATATTAAAGTGAAAGTGTGACAAAGCTCATTGGCAAGGTTCGCTCTACTACTTCCACACAGATATTAAATCACACAGAGAAAAATCAGACTAAAATCTAAAATTCAACAAAAATGATCTCTGGGGAGACTGGGGATGAAATAAAGGGTTAGGAATAAAAGGAATAAGAGAGACTCTTACACTTAGTTACAAAGTTTAGAGTAAACCCGCCTGCCAAACTGAGCCCTAGACTTGATCAATGTCTTATGCCTGAAGATTTTAACCCCATTTAAACTTAGCAGCACTTAATCAGTAGCCTAATTTGGAGAATTTATCCAAAGATTCCATAGAATTTACTAAAGCGCAATAGCAACTCCGTTATAGAGCTACCTTATTAATCCAACCTACTTAAAAATGTAAGAAACATTCGCAGTGCATTTGCTACAGCATAGTCCCACTCACACACACAAACACCTAAAGGAGCATGTACAAGGTATAGATCTGTGAAAAATTCCCCTTTAAGCGCAGTACTCATATTAGACACCCTTGCATCTTCTCTATGGGTGAAGGTTTGAGTATCAGGGAGTGGGGATATTGACCCAGGTTCCATGGGGTGGCATTTGGCAGTGATCCTACAAGTATGGCAAACTTGAGAGTTCACTGGCTCTGAGAGGTGTCCCACTCAGAGGGAGATTCCCAATCACAGCCTCCTGTGAACCAGGAGAGCTCAAGGGTCTTGCTTGGGACTGCTGTTTATAGGGTCGCAAGGGAGTTGGCTTAAGTCACAGTAATTTTCCATCGTGGTCACAATTCAGGTTGGTAATTTTCTTTGAAAGTGTGATGNCGCAGTACTCATATTAGACACCCTTGCATCTTCTCTATGGGTGAAGGTTTGAGTATCAGGGAGTGGGGATATTGACCCAGGTTCCATGGGGTGGCATTTGGCAGTGATCCTACAAGTATGGCAAACTTGAGAGTTCACTGGCTCTGAGAGGTGTCCCACTCAGAGGGAGATTCCCAATCACAGCCTCCTGTGAACCAGGAGAGCTCAAGGGTCTTGCTTGGGACTGCTGTTTATAGGGTCGCAAGGGAGTTGGCTTAAGTCACAGTAATTTTCCATCGTGGTCACAATTCAGGTTGGTAATTTTCTTTGAAAGTGTGATGACAAAAATGTTGTTCCACTTGGATTGTCATTCAAGCAAGAAAAATGAATTTCCATGGCTGTTCATTAAAAAACAGGAGCTCATAAGACAGAACTAGTTCCTGGGAGCAGACAGGGTTTCTGATAAGAACAAAATGAGGTTAGCCCAGGTGCTGTTCATCAAGGCTGAGGGCTAATAAGCATTTCTGAGATCACAGTGCATATTCAGTACACATTTTTTTATTCCAAAAACATGTACCTCAAGATTTCAAGAATGTATTTAGCTATGTTCTGTACTGTCTCTGGCCTTCAGGTAGTTAGGATGTTCCAAAGTGCTTGTCCTGTCTTTCTTTTCCCATCTTCTGTCTTGGCCAGAAGGAAGTAAAGTTCTGGCACTACTTTACAAATGTGCAGGCAACAGGTAAGTGGCAACGTGAAGCCTCCATATGCTGAGGGACTCACAGTCTTCCCAGATGATGTTCTCTGATCAAGACCTTTCACATTGTCCCTTTTCAGTGCTAGGCCTAAAAAAGACCACATGAAACCCTTTTCCTGCTCCCAGTTACTCTTCCACAGTGCCTCACGCTCAAGTTTTAAAAACACCTATCAGCAGTACTGCACATCCTTACTCTTCGCCCCACCACAACTATATCCTCAGGTCTTATCTCCACTAAAGAAACAAATGTTTCTGACAATAACTCTACCACAGTAACTACGCTACAAAGTCTTACTGCATACACACGGCACAAATGTGAATTTAGTGCTAGATTAGAGTGCCACTTCTCCTGGGGGTTTAAAATGTATAAAATGGGTTGAGCTGCCTGAGAAGAGGTACCTTTCACTACTCTCTGGCACCGATATAGGCAGATTCCCAAGTAACCTGCTTTCCCTTTGCTCTCCTACTTTTTGTTACTCTGTTATCCTTCCTGTGTGTGCCTGTTGCAGGTTACAGTCAGTACAGTGAGGCTTTATGCAGGGACACTCAAGGACAGAATGTACTCCCTGAGACCCTCGTCAGGTCACAAGGTTGAACCTGCACCTCTTTTGGACTGCTTCCAAATCCTTGTCTTTGAGCAGCTTCAGCACAAGTGCAGGCAATACTTCCATATAGCACTAAGCATATGGATCCTGTATTTTCTTGTCAGCAGGTTAAATATTACTCTCAGATGCCTGCATAGACTTTACTCATTCCAATAAGAATCTTATGTATCACAGAGTTCAGCTCACATAGACAGCCAGGAGCAAAACTGAAAAGCAAGCATACATCCTTGTGAAGAGAAGAAAATTCCTTGGGACTTCCCTTATTTTACCATATAATACTCATAATTAGCACCTAATTAAGTATTAATCTGCAGATCTCCAGCTTTTTTCAGCCACCACCAAATTAGTCAAATTCAGATGCAGGTGGTTGTCCCAGCCACCACATATGTAGAACAAGACTAGAGAAAAGTTGCATGATTTACTTGAATTCATAAATTACTATATCCAAGAGCAGAACTTAAAGGTCTCTCTACCTGAATCCTGGTTATGGCTAACTGGTAATAGTCCCTTTTCCCAGAAGCAGTTTCTGCCCTTTTCTCATGCTTCCAAAATGACAATCTCTGTCAATCAGGGTGTTTAAGGTTTGGTTTCTATGCCTTCAGAAGGATGAATCTTATTTCTAGACACTGGAGAACTTGGTTTCGCCCTCCGCCACAAACGTAAATGAAACTTCATCATATGCGACACCAACAGGAGAAATATTTGATTTCTGAGGCAGCCTCCACACCAAGCTGATTAAGGATCAAGCTCAAAGGCAAGTTACTCATCAAGGTGGTTCAGAAAAGGTAACTTTCAATTGTGGATGAGAGAGAGCTTTGTCTTATCTTACTGCTTCCTTTGCCAGCTATGACCTACTCCTCCCCTCAGGGTACACAGAGACTCATTTACAAACTCAGTGAATGCTAAATCAGTGCAGCTACACTTCCCTTGATGCTGACATCACCTCACATCTGTTCTTTCATTCACTTACACTAGCAGTTTTATTATCACAGGATCCAGAAGACATGGTTTAACTGGCATCATAAGATGCCTACTGCTGCAGAAACGAGGGCTAGGAAAGTCCTATTTCTGTGTAATATCAGTGCTTTACCTGTTCTATCCTCAAACAAAGCAGGCTAAAGTGTTAGGTGAAGAAACTAACAGCAAAAAAAAAAACAAACTACCAAACATCAGCTTTACTCGTCTACCTTCTTCCTCCCCTCCATAAACATCAGTATTAAATTATTGTACAATTTTCATGGGAAAATCTCTATGACACAAGCACAAAAAAAAAAGGGTTAAGTTTATTCACAATCATACACATTAAGTCCCAATCCAAAAACTACTTCTGCATTACTTAAGTAATTAATGCTTACGTTTAATAATTTCATTAAGCATGGTTACTCTCAATAAAAAGGAAATCATTTAATCAAGTGTCATCAAAAGAGGGGAGAGATTTTGTGTGGTGAGAGTTTTAGTTTTTTTATGCCACTTTAGACTGATAGATTCTTTCTTTAATTTGTCCAAAGTCTGTCTATACACACACTTCTCCATGCACACAATATTGTATCACCTGTACAAAACCGACTATACTTCTAAAATATAACGCAAAATGCTTTAGCAATTCTTAATCAAAATATGTCCTTAAAATTATTTCACTGCAACTACATAACTTAATACTGTTGGAAGAGAGTGCAGTGCAGATAAAACTACATATTCAAATCAGTGTAAGATTTTGAAAATTTTTGGAAAAAAATTGTATTAAATGATTTATGATATACATGATTCTTTAGGCTGTGCAATGAGATAGTGGAGCAGAACAGCTTAATGAAACTACTCCCCACAAATGAACTGATACTCGGGAAACAGATAATTGTTTTAGAATTATTAAAGGCCTTGATTAACAAACATTTGCACATGTGGTTTCAGTGGAACCACTCCTGACACTAGAGTTAAGTATCTGGATAAGTATTTGCAGGACTGCAGCCAAATTATACAATTGGACCCAAACTAAGAGCCCATTTGTTACCAATAAAATCCCAGTTTGGTAGTGGCTGATTACTATAATTAACATTGTTGGATAACACTATGCTTCAGATTAATTATTTTTTGCACTAGACATGAAAATTTAACTTGTCCTTTCAGGGAATGATCTCAGTGCTGTGGCGATGGCCTCCAAAACCCAAAGCTCATAGATAAAAATTAGTAAAACACAGCAAAATAATAAAACTGGAAGGTGACACAGAATGTACTGTCCGAGCGAAGCCGTATAAAACTGCATCAGTTCCTGGGGACTTGCATTGTAATCCCATTGCATTCCTACTTAGAGTTCCAGGGATTGTTGGTGCTTAGTATACTACGAGCTGGCTGGGGGTCTTTTTCATCTAAACAGCAAAGACGTTCCAGGACAGTATTTCTATTTGTGCACTGCTGCTTTAATATTCATTCTAAGGTCTCTAATCCAAAAATTACAAGCTACTGCCTGTAGACTTTCAGGGGAAAAAAAAGCACAGGGACTAAGTCAGGGTACCATGAGCTGCTGTCCTATACAGCTGAAACAGTTCACTATCTTAGTTTTGTACATTTGTATTTAAACCTCAATTCTGAGAGATAGAAGGAGGTAGCACTCCAACAAGTGTCAGCAACATAATTTCAGGACCTACCCCTCTCCAACCACATTTATTTCTTTTATATTCTCCAGGCCACAGATTTCTCACATCTGATCAGTAAAATTGTACAGGAAATTCTCAGGTTTTCTCAGCAAAGAGTACACAGCGTATAGCATATGGATTTGCCACATGAACTGCTAAATCTCTGAGGAGTAAGCATGCTTTGATCACATCTTATTTTTTTTAAAGATGTTAGGATATTTCCTTCTAACTGAAGTCTAAAGCTGTTCTGGTATGTCAAAAACACCACATCATGTTCTGCCTTCAATCAATTTACTTGGAGCCAAAGGAACCACACCTTATTTACGCTGATTTTTACTGGGAAAAGAATCAGATCTGCTGGACAGTTCAAGTAAGGAAGTCAGGGAAAATACCATAAATTGTCTTAATCACGACCATTTAAATAGCCAACAGAGAATTAAGAAAGCAGTACATGCAGATGAAATATTATCTTGGCCAAAAAACAGAATAAAAGAAAGCGATCTGGGCTACTGAAAAATTGGTAGCAATTTTAAGCATTTGAAAGAGAAACAACACCGCAGAGAAGACTGGGTTAACAAGGGAGCACTTGAGGAAAGCCTAATCTCCGCTGGCATGCTGACTGGGAAGGTCAGCACGGTGCACGCGTTCTCAGCTGGAGCTAGGCTCCCCCTGCCCGGCCAATTGTCCTATGCACTTGAGATACCAACCAAATTGAAGGTGCCTTCACTCTGTCAGTGCTTTATATTCTGCCAGTTTAAAGACAGCTTCCTTTCCCCTGTCAATATATGCAGTGTTTCCACAGAGCAAATGCTAAAGGAGAGAGGTAATGTGTGAGAGCCTTTTTTCTCTTCTGAGCAGCAAAAGGCTCTTTAGGAAGCAGTGTAAAGAGTTATTTTTAGCACTGTATCCTCAAGTGAGAGAAATGACATTTCAAAATACATTTTAAACACAAATTTTTCCCGAAGAAACAAACTTTGACTTGACACTCCATATTTTGAAATTTAAAGCAAATCTCTTGAAAACTGGCAAATGTAAACTTTACATAGCTTGTTACTTCTTCAGTTTTTGTTTACCTCTCATTTATCTATGTGTATATTTCACCTTTGCAAATGTGCTATCACCACGAGTAGAGAGGAAATGTTATGTTTCCTTTTCAAATGGGAGATTTAGCACTAAATTCTAAATCCAGAACCTGGATGCATCTTCATCCTCAATCAGGACAAGATTCAGATTACTAACTGAAACCACATGACAATCAGTTAATTTAAGGTCTATTAAGTTTGTAGCTATAAAAAGAAGTACGTTCTAAGAAAAGACACACATTTTATGAAATACCTACTTCCTAAATCTTGTCAGGGGGTCTGGAAGGTGTGAGAGACTTCATAAATCTCACTTCTTTGTAAGAAGATACACTGCTGTTTGATCTCTTTGAAAAACCATGGTCATTCCTAAAATACTTCTAATGAAGACACAGACAAGACTTGAGTTTGCACTGTGAGATCAGAATGACTAAAAGGGTGCAAATTTACCCCAAAGCGTTGGTTTTAATGATTTTGGCCATTCCTGTCACAGAAATTACTATATTTCTTATTTCAGAAGCTTTGTTAATTTCTGGGAACATACTTTTTTACTTTTAAAATAGTAAGTAATTTTTTCTCTCAGGTTCATTGTATTTTTTTTTCTTTTACTTTTTTATATTTTTCATTTTTAGTCTTAAACACTTTCAGATATCCTACAGGGTTTTGACTGTGCTCTACAGGAAAAGTTATCATCAAATACAATAGTATAGCAATGAATGAAGTGGAAGGTCAAAATTTACTTGAAGACTGATATGTTTGGAACCTTATAATATTCACTGATTTCTTCTTCATAGGTTCTGCTGCAATAATATCAAAGTTATCAAAGTTTTTAGAAATAATTTTTTCTTAATAAATTATTTCTATGAAAAATCAAAAATTATATGGATCATATTTCCTGGTGTTAGCATATATACTTACAATGTACTTAAACTTCTGAAAAAAGCTATAATGTAAAAGGTAACATACTGCAATATTTATATTTGTATTCATGCATGTCTCTGTCAATCTATGATGGCAATATTTTGCAAACATTCCGCTTATCATTGACAGGTTTTGTTCACAAACACAGCATATGAATTTTTAAACAGCCCTGGCACTTATAATAAATTTACTTTTTTGCATTGTCCAGGCCCATAACAAAGAACCTCAAAATCTGTAAGTGCTGTCTTCTATATTGTCACCACATGAGACTGAAAAGAAAATCTGTGTTCATTACTTGTAATACTAAAGATTCTTGAACAAGGGATTCCAGATTTTACACAATATTTAACAAGTAATTATTGAGGTAAAGTAGGACAAGCCTGTGGTTAAACAATGGAGTTAGGATTAGGCGTTTTTTCTTTAATGACTGGCTTTGTCACAAACTTTACCTCTAACTTTGAGCAAGTCCTGCTCCACGTCAGTTTTCCACATCACAGCAAATAGTAACAATATTTCACTTACTCGTGGGTTTGGTTTGAGAATTAATGAGGGTCTCATGTGCAAAAGACCTGTAGATTCTGGCTGCTTCTTTCCAGTCTGAACTGATAGGAAAGTGACCTGTTCTTAATTTGAAACAGAGACTCAGTGCTGCCCTTCATCAGCACATGGAATTCTCATTTATGTCAACAGGAGTTGCTTTGAATACACTGAATACGTTACTTAGCCTAAAAGTAAATGAAGAAAAAGGAATGGAAAGAAACTCATGGATTCTCCTTGCCTGCTCTTAAGAAGTCTAACAGATCATGGCAGCAGACACATTATCATAAATAAAAATATTTTTGATGGGAGGCAAGAATTGCTGCCTGGGATTATAAATGAGAATGGAGAAAATTGTAGCAGGTCCATCTGTAGAGTACATTTAGCTCTGCTGCAAAAGCACCATCATAAAAAAAAAATGATGGTACATGCAAAATTCAGTCACCATAATACATCATGCTTTGTAGACATTTGTCCCAAAATAAAACAAACCTTTAATGTCCTCAGCATATCAGCTTTTCACACCATCTCCAGTGCACACCAAGGAAACAGTTACCTTTTTCTCCTATTCCAATGTTAAACTAAGATAAAAATGTCAGAAATTTAGAAAAAATCCCCAAAGCTTTAAAAGCTCAAACTCAATACAAGGTAGTACTACACACTGGTTTTGGTCAGATATATCTATGGTGCAAGAACAGAATCAACTAAAGAAGACTTTTTTTTTTTTTTTCTGGAAAGAGATTAAATGTGAGTACATAATTTTAATCTCCTGCTTTGATCAAGGGTAAAAATTTTCACAGCAGAAAAAGACATTTTTGGTTTTTTGGGGGGAAAAAAAACCCAAACCAGAAAGGAGAATACTCAAGGAGCAGCTGGTTGGCCATTACCAGGCTCAGGAAGGCAAACATGCCTATAACAAGCAGGCATGTTTTAAAATTTGCCATTGCTTAGCCATCTACAGACAATGAGACTTGACAGTTCTTTACAGAAGGCAGGCAGGAGCTACAATTCTGCATAATTAGGCAATAATTAATCAATCCAAGGCTAGCGACCTTGTGAATTTGGAAATGGTAAGTGTAGCTGCCTATGTGTATGAACTAGACTTTTATACTTTATACTGCCTGCACACAGTCTTGGTCTTTTAAAAGTCTGTCTGTCCAAACAACATTTTTTCACTTCAGGGTGTATGTTACTGAACAACAGAGGATTTTTGACTGGAGAAAGACATTCCTTCTAAAGGACAGAAGGATTTAAAAACAAAAGGGCAGACTAGATCACAATCCTCCCAAGAAGCAGGTTACCAGAGGCAAAAGCTCCCCAGCAATGGTATTTTGACATCATCATGCATATGCTGTCTTCTTCTTCATAAAACAGTCAGTGGATTCTCTCATGTTGTTCATTTTAGCATTCCTCCAGGCAATGAAGAATTTAGGGTCTCTACTTCTTAACACAGGATATGTGCAGCATAAGTATACCTTTACATCATCACTATCCACCTTTCTGCTTATGGCTTTCCAAAGCACCAGAAAATATAGTATCTTATGTAATACCCCAAATCCTGACCTGCTACTTTTGGAACTAGTGGCAGACCTTGCATGTGTCTTTAACATTGTATCTTTATTAAACATAGCCAAAGTTTTGCTCTACAGTAAGTGGTCACTCAGTAATGCTGACTGCTGATTCCTGCCCCCTAACATTATTAAAATACTTTGACTTTCAAATGTTTCTGATAAAATAAGCTAAAATTGATCTTAAGAAAAATCTCAGAATAGTATTTGCATGCATAATATATAAAAATGTCTTTCAGCTGCTCATCCTCTTTATAAAATAATGCTGTTTTCATTAAATTAGGCTTTCCCCTAATATATACTCAGATTTGGTTGGTGGCACTTAATTTCCACCTTGTCTATGTTGTCATGTTTATACTTCTCTTAGAAGTCCATTTATAGCTTACTTTATTTTTTCAGGTGTAAGATATGTTTTATGTCCTTCGAAGTATGGTATTAACAGAGAAGTGTGCTCAGAATGATCACTTTAGTACCCCACACACATAACGCTGTGAAAGCATCCTCACAGTAACTATAGCAGCAAGCATGTTAACAGCATGTCAAAATACGGAGACTGGACAAACACGTTCAAAACCAGACATACTTTATGCTGGATATGAAGAATAAGCGGTAAATTAACAACCTACTGGTCATACAACCGCAAAAAACTATGGAATCAGTAAGGAGAACACCAAAGGAACACTTAGAGCACCAGCATTTTCAACAGACGAAATCAAGAGAGGCTAAAACTGAGCCAAAAAATAAGGAAACAAAGAACGTTTCACCAGTTTTGGGTGGGTTTTTTTGCTAACACAAAGTGTCTCCGTTCTCGCCGGCTCTGTCCCTGCCCGCTGTAACTCAGCGCGCCCGCGGCACAGCGCAGCTCGCAAGCACCGCAGCCCGTCCCGGCGGGGATGGATGCCCTGCCAGGCGGGCACTGCGAGGCCCGGGGGAGCCGCCGGAGGGGCGGCGTGCGCCGGCCCGAGCCCGGGTCTGGGCACAGGCACCTGTGTCTGGGCACAGGCACCCCGGTCCCCGAGCGCTGCCCGCCTCCCGGGCTTTATTCCCTGCCTTTGCTCCACCCGAGCAGAGATCTGTTAACGATTAAATCAGCGGCGGCCGCAGTTCAAAGCCCTGTCCCGGGAAGAAAGGTGAAGATAACGTCCCCGCGGATCGCATCGAGTTTCTGCTGTTGCAATCCCTTTTAATTACCCTTCAAACGGCACATCACACAGCGATCCTCCGGGCGCCGGACCGGGCACCGCGATAGCCAGATACCTATAAACGCTTTACAACGCGCCCGCTGATTAAAAAGCGATTAGAAACTTATTTGAAGTCTGCTGCTCTCCCCGGGCTCGGAGCGCCGCCTGTCAGCGCCGGGGGCCGGCCCGAGCCCTCCCGGCTGCCCGGCCCGCCCGCACTTACAGGTAGGAGGTGAAGAGGCTGAGGTTGGCGGGCACGGCGGTGAGCCCGCGG
>VWZQ01010471.1:9356-19434 GCA_013397015.1 Myiagra hebetior | reverse complement strand
CTGGTTGGTGGGGGTGAAGATGGCCAGGGCGGCCGCCGCCCGCTCCGCCCCCGGCCCGGCAGTGAATGGCGGCGGCGGAAGGGGCGGGAGCGGCGCATGGCGGCGTGAGGGCAGCGCCGGNGGGGTGTTTAATAATTGTGAGGGTGGTGGGATAATAACCGTGAGAGGCAGGGGAAAGTGGGGTGATAACCGTGAGGGGTGTTTGGGGGAGAGAGGGGCATTAACCGTGAGAGGAGGAAGAACCACGAGGGTGAGGAGTGTGTGTGTTTGTGGGGTGATAACCATGAGGGAGGGTGTGCAGTTGTGGAGGGGGATAATCGTGAGTGTGTGTGTGTGTTTTGGAACTAAAATTCTCTTGAATGTGTGTAGCATCTATCGCATTTGAGGAAATTATGTAGAGGATAAGGGAATCCCTGTAGCTGGTTTAGGTCAAACTGGGAACCCTGGGCAAGTGCTCTTGGCTCTTCTCTTCTGTGAGTCTCAGGGTTGCTGCTGGAGGGATGAAGGGTATCCCCTTAAGCCTTTGATCTGGTAACTTGAGTAACAACCAGTACAAGTTTCCAGCCTCCTGGAAATACTTGGGTTCTGTGCTCTCCACTGATATCTGCAAAAACAAGATCCAAGCTGCAGATGACAGTAGGAGGGTGTCAGCTATGTTCCTCAGTCAATAAGTATCACCAGCCAGCCTTTTTGGAGTGTCTGAATATTCCGTATGAAATAGATACTCCCAGACACCACGCAGGTGCAGTCCTGGCTGTACCCTGGCATTCTGTGCCCTGAATGTTCTGAACCAACCTGAAATGTCTCAGTTGCTCCAAATCAAACTTCACTTGCATCATGGAATTCCTGTGAAAGTGTTTCCAATTGAATCCATGTTTCAGTCTGCCCTGTTTGTAATCAGTGTGACATCTAATGTGTGTAAGCGGGGGTTGTGCTCTGCAGAAAGTTCTGTGCAGGTGATTTCCCCCTTGGACAGAGAGCTGCATTTGTTGGGTTTGTGTAAAACTAGAGGCCAGTACTACCCAGTGCATGTTTCACGAGGACCTTTTCCTTTCAGGCACTTGGACAGCACAAGTATTTTCTGCTTTTACTTGTAACAGAGCTGCCCTATCAAAGAAAAACCCAGAGTTTCCCTCTGTCAGTATGGAATGTTAGCGTGGAGCTCAGCTGACTCACCTGAGCAGGTGAAGGCTTCTTGATTCAATTTCAGTGCCTTGTTTTTAGCCCAAAGCTGTGTTCTGCAAAGCCTGAGCAGTAGCTGATGACGTGAGGCTGTGGGTACTGTGTGGTTATTTTGTGTGTGCTCGTTCCACATTCCCACTGTAGGAATCTGTGATATTCCAGATTTAGATGTCTCAATGGATACGTGGAGCTACTTCCATACGTGCCTGGTGTCCATATGGCTGCACAGATTTTACATCTATTCTGCTGTTGCTTTTGGGATCAGCCTTTGGATTGTCGTTCAGTTCAGCACCACCAGAAGCAAAAGGAAGGTAACTGAGCCTGTCAGCTCTTTTCTTTGAGTAGACCCCAAAATCCTGGGTGGAAGTGAGTAGTTACTGGGTAAAGGCGCCCACCGAGGGTGCTGCAGATCCCAAATGCAGTTTAGTTGTCTAGTTGTGCTCCTCAGCCTGGCCTGTTTGTGTCTGTGGGTCACACAATGCCCTCGTTGCTCTGACGTTGGGGCAGAGCTCAGCAGGACACTCCTCACACTGGGAGAATGTGTCCCCCTGGGTTGCTCTGTCACTCCAGGTAAACCCCTCTGCTTGTGCCCAGTGTTTGCACCTTCCTGTTTTCATGGTGCTGCTGACAGGGCTGGGCTGGTTTTAGGATGGGAGGGGATTAGGCCATTCAGGAATTGAAAACCTCCTTGTGCAGGTGGGTGTAGCTCTGCTGCAGGAGTTGGGAGGTTCAGCTGCATCCTGCTATCTCCCAGACAAGTGTGTATTTCCTGGTCTAGGTCAGGAGAACAGGTCCTGCTGTGTTTGGGTGTGAGAGGAACCCAAATGCTTTCACTGTTGCTGAGAGTGGCCCCAGGATTTGAATTTTCAGTGCTCTTGGTTGGACATCCCTTGGAAAAGGGACTGCGTGTGACACAGCTCTTGTTCCATAGGGTGAGAAATCCCACAGGAATCCTGCTTCTGCTGAGGGAGCAGCAGACAAGGTGGGGAATGGATGTGCTCCTCCCCAGGCACAGCAGGTCCATGTTGCTGGAGTGAAGATTTTCTATGGCTCTCAGACTGGCACAGCAAAGGTACATGTGCTTTTATTGCATTCTGTGGAGTTGCTTTGAAATGCTGTTGGGACCTGAGAATCTTGCTTGCCTTAAAACCCTGCCCTGGATTCAGATCTGGGAGTTCATCAGCACAATTATTGGCTTGTTGCAATCATTGCCCAACAGGCAGGACAAGTGAAAATTAAATAAAAATAACAATTTTTCTCCTCCCTTTAAGCAAGGCATGCAGTAGAGGTTGATTATAAAGCTAAACGTTTACTCTTGCACAATAATTTTCATTTTTTAGCAGGTCTTCATAGAGAGAAGTGCTGGTTTTGGTGCCTTCTCAAGGAGAAATGTAATTTGTGTGTGTAGCTGTGAAGTGATCAGTCATTATAATGTTGTAACTCTCAGGCAGTGCACTCCATTTTTGTTTAAAGTGAGGAATTGCAGTGCCACTGTCCAGGTCTCCTGTGCCATTATTCTTCCTGGGCTGGGAGAAGTCTGGTGGCTGAGCTCAGCAGGGCTGGTGTGGGTTGAAGTAATTGATAACTTCCTATGTTTCTTTGTTCAGAGATTTGCCAAAGCTCTGGCTGAAGCTGTTACTTCCCTTAATTTGCCTGTGGAAGTCATTAACATGGGAGACTGTGACCCAGAAGATGGTTTATCAGAGGAGGTGGGTATGGCATAATCATCAGTAAGAAATAAAAGTTTTTCCTGGGGTTGTCGAGGCTGTTTCCCTCTTGTATTTCTGTCCTGTAATCCTGGAAATCCCCAAAGCTCTGTGTTAAAAATTGCTTCCCTGCTACATATGCAGTTGCAGCCCATCAGCCCTCAGCAGAAAATAGCTAAATTTTAGAATTTACAAGCACTAGTAGGACATTTTGCTGTGACAGTGGCTCTGTGTGAGGCAGTTCTGTAAGTCAGGGGTGAGCTGGGTGAGAGTGGCTGCACCCTGTGCCTTGTATGCCTGGGCAGGGGTCACAACCAGAACAGGAAGGTGGTGATGCTTCTGCAGCCTTTAGAGGCTTTTGAGTTGGAATCTCCTTGTAAGCTGTATTTATGTGGAGTAATCCTTGATGGGTTTTCCTTCTGTGAATATTGATAGTTGCTACTTGAGAGTTTTCATTAACCCTAACAAAAAGGTTTTGGTGGGAACTGTGTGCTGGAAATTCCTTAGGGTTTCAGTATGAATTGTCAGCATTTGCTACTGCCCCTAACAAGCCTGTAAGTGTGAGGTTGAGGAGTTTGAAATATTTATCCATGGGGCACTTTCCAGCTGAAGGAGTCAGCTCAGGAAGCTGCTGATGGGGCTGGATGTCCAGTTCTGCTCTGCCACTGCATCCCTGTTCATCTTGACTTCTTTCTGTTAATTTAAGGTGTTGTGCAGGTTGTTCAGCCCCCTTGGGATTGTCACCTCCACCATCCCAGCCCAAGAGGAGACAGCCTCATCTTTTGACTTCTCCCAGCTGCCTGGGTGTTGTAGCTCTTTGCTTGTAAAGAAAGTTCTGGAAAATGCAGTGATTTTTCTTCTCTCCCGTCCCGTGTGTGTGAGCAGGCAAGCAGCAGGAACATCTGTGTGTTCCTGGTGGCCACCTACAGCGAGGGGCAGCCCCCGGAGAGCGCAGCCTGGTTCTGCAAGTGGCTGCAGGAGGCAGCCAACGATTTCCGTGTTGGGAAGGGCTTCCTGCAGGGCCTGAGATACGCCGTGTTCGGCCTGGGGAACTCGGCCTACGTGGATCACTACAACTCAGTGAGTGTCCCCCGAGCTCCCTGCTGGGCTTCTGCTCCTCTGAGAGCCTCAGCTGCACAGAACGCTTCAAATCTGAGTGAAGCTGGTGTTCTGTGTAGGAATTGCAGCTGCTGTGCTGACTGGGTGAGGGACTGGCTTTAGGGGTTGGGCAGAATCCCAGAGCCACTGAGCTNCTTCCCAGCTCCGTTCCCTGCCCTGGACACGCTCCAGCCTCTCAATGTCTTTCTTGGAGTGAGGGGCCCAAAACTGGACACAGGGCTGGAGGTGCCCCAGCAGTGCCCAGTGCAGAGGGACAGCCCCTGCCCAGGTCTTGCTGCCACACCATTGCTGGTACAAGCCAGTGCCATTGGCCTTCTTGCCATGTGGGCACTTCGGCTTTGAAGCAATTAGGTTTTAGATGGGAATGAGTCCCACAGGCACTGGAAGGTGTGGTAGCACATTTGGTAAATCCTTACTGGGTTTGTTGCCCAGTTTTGAAAGCTTTCTGCAATCACTTGAGGGCACAGCACTGTCAGCTCTTGCTCTTTCTGCCCTGTAAACCTGACTCCTTTTTCTGATGTGGGTTTAGCTTTATTCCCTGATGGGAATTGTGACAGTGTCTCTGCCTGGTCATTGGTCTCATCTCCCAGAGAAAAATGGCATCCCTTGTCATTGGGCTGTGTTAGAGCTGGGGCTGTGTTGTACCTGTGGCCATTCTGACCAACAGGCACCACACAGAGCACTCTGTTCCCAGAGCCCATCCCTTCACACAGGGAGCACAGGGATTTTCCAGCCCAGTCTCAGGGGGTGTGGTGGTGTTCAGGCTGCCCTGTGTCTGTGCTGAGCCAGCACCAGGCAGGGACTCCCCAGGTCCCTGCCCTGCAGTGCTGTGCAGCTCACTGCCCCTATTCCCAGGGCTGATCCCTGCTTTTCTGGTTTTCTGCTTGAACGTGGCCTTGGTTTAATTTCCTTTCCAACCCTCCCTGCTGCCCTAGGTTGGAAGGAGGCTGGACAGGTGGCTGTGGATGCTCAGTGCCAGCAGGATCATGACTCGAGCTGAAGGGGACTGCAACGTGGCCCAGAGCAAGCACGGCAGCATCGAGGCTGACTTTGAGGCCTGGAAAGCCAAATTCCTCACTCGCCTTCAGGCGCTCTGCAAAGGGGAGAAGAAGCCCTGCAGTGGGAAGTGCAAGAAGGGGAAGTGCAAATCCTCAGGGAAGCAGAGCAAGGAAAGCTCGGATCATGAACATGGGACGTCAGAACATGAGAATACTGAGGTACAGCCAAAATCCATGAGGCCTTATTTTATTTGGAGCACTGTTTGACTTCTCCCCTTCCTCCTGCACTCCAGAGAGCTGCTGTGGGAGCCTGGTACTTGTTCTGGAGCAGGGGGAGAAGAGGGGTGAGGGCTCATGGCAATAACAAGTAGAATGAGCCATCCAAAAGAAGGACCAAAGGATGAGTGATGGACCCAGGCTCCGTGGCACTTGTGTGATGAGGGAGTCCTGCTCCTGGCTGGGGGGAGGTGACAGATGCTCCAGGGAGCCAGTGTGGGTTCTCAGCAGAGCCTTTGCCTTGTCCCAAGGCCAAGGGGGCTGTTTAGTTCCCTGTGAGTCATTAACCTGCTCCACCTTCCCCTGGTGAAGCTCAGCTGCTCTGCCTGCATCCCAAGGTTTTCCAAAGGCAGCTGGGGAGTGTTAGCAGAGCAAGCCCTGTCTGTCCTTTGTGTGTGCCTGCCTGTAATAATTTCTCTCTTCTGGAGTGTTTATTGACTGCAGATTTGGACTAAGAAATCCTCTCTATTGCTCTCCAGTGCAAGACCTGGAGCTGCTATGGCACTTTAATCCTCCCTCGGGCCATTTACTGTGGGTTGGAAGTTATTGCTGGGTTGAGTTTTGTAGGAAACTAAGTGGCTCTTCTGGCTGGGTTTGGGAGTGCTGGCTGCTGCAGAGGCAGGAGGAATAATTCTTGCTGTCAGCAAGGCACTCAGAGGGTTTAAAGGGGTTCAGGGTTCCATATCCATCCTACAGGATTTTGGTAGGCTATTCCTTGTTTTCAGTGGTCTTTACTGCTGAGGAGAGCTCATTTCACTGGTTAGCTTAGATGCAGGTCGTATGTTTAACAGTCAAATAAATTCTTAACTTTTTTCCTGTGCTCTGTCCCACAGGCAGAGGAATTGTTTGAAACCAGTAGTGAGGAGGAAGCTGGAGGCACAGATTCTGTCGTCGATGTCGAAGATCTTGGAGATATCATGGGCCACATGAAGAAAGCAAAGGTACTGCTGTCAGAGGGGGTATGGAATGGTCAGGTCTTGGTCACTGAGCAGGTGGATTGATTAAAATGTTACTGGCTGGATTTGGATCTGTAGGGTTTGGTTAGAGGGAGAGTAAAATATGAGCTGTGGAAGAAGCTGTCCCAAAAAAGGGCATCTTTGGAGGTGTGTTGGATGTAGTCACAGACTGACTCTGACTTGCTCACCAAGCAAATGCTGCCGTGGTAATCTGTGATTTCCAGTCTGAGGGAAGGTTTGTTTGCAGAGCTAACACTGGATCTGGCTGTAACTCTCTGCCACGGAGATTCCCAGCCCAGTGCCTAAACACAGGTCCTGTTCCTGTACTGCCTGTGGGATGTCACTGAAATGCAGATGTGTCAGGACAGGGGGCAAAGCTGCAGGTGCAGCAGGAGCCCCCAGCTGCAGGAACCCCCAGCTGCAGGAGCTGCAGGAGCCCCCAGCTGCAGGAGCACCTTTGCCTTGCTCACTGCTGCCCTGGGGTGATGTGCTGTGCTTCAGACACAGGGCCTGTCACACAGCCCCAGTTCCTGCTTTGTCCCAGGCTGTTGCTGGTTCTGTTCTCAGTAGCACTGTTGGTGTCCCTTTCCTGCATCTGGGATGTGTCACACTCACCTCTGGTTTGCACACACAGAGGATCAGGGACAGGGAGTAGCTGCAGGGCCTTGCTGTGCTCCCTGTCTTTGCTGGCTGAGCAGTTGTTGGTCAGGGTGGGGAGGGGTGGTCTGTGATGTGCTCTGAGCCTTTCTGCTGACCCTCTTTCCTCTGTGACCTTTGCAGGGTGCTCTCATTCCTCGTGCAGCCTTCAGCTGCTGTCCCAGCCCTTCTCACCAAACTGACCTCTCTGTCCTTACACCTTCCTTCCCTTGCTGCACTGTGGGCTTCTCACAGCTCTTTCCCAAAATGGGGCCCTGGCACAGGGTGCCCAGAGCAGCTGGGGCTGCTCCTGGATCCCTGGCAGTGCCCAAGGCCAGGCTGGACATTGGGGCTTGGAGCAGCCTGGGACAGTGGGAGGGGTGTGGAATGAGATGATCTCTGAGGTCCCTGCCAATCCCAGCTGCTCTGTGACCCTGTGAAAACATAACAGTGTCCTCAGTGGTCTGAGCTGAGGTGGCACTGCTGGGCTCACGGGAGGATGTGTGCTCGGAGGGCAGGAGCTCACCAGGGGAGCACGGGGATCTCCGTTCCTCACCGTGGGGAGGGGAAGGAGGTAGATGGAGCACTTGCTGCTGTTTGCAGCCGGCTCTGTGAGGAGAGGAGCCCCAGCGATGGGGCAGGGCCGGTGCTGTGGGAGGGCTCTGCCCGGAGCCGGTCCGGGCCGTGCACTGCAGCTCCTCAGGGAAGGGTGGGGGAGCCTTCTGGCTTCCCTTCGGAGGGAGAGAGGACCGCAGCTCCTCATGGAAAGCGTTGTTGCTGTCTCCTCTCTCCCGCGCTCACCACTAGAGGTCAGCGGCCAAAAGGGAACCGGGTGTGCTGCAGCCGCTGCTGCTGGGCTGCTTCAGCCCTGCCGGGACAGGCGGGGGCAGCCAGCGCCTTCTGAAGAGCTGGGCATTGAGCTGTCACTGACTGGCAGAACACAGCCACGCCATGGTCGAGGAGCAGTGTGATGCAGGAAAACCACACATCACAGTCCACTTTACAAATAAAAAGTGAGCACAGCAATAAAATACCTCCTGCTGTTCCCTGGAAGAAGTCAGTGCTGAAGTCAGTGTGGTGTGGGTTACACACAGGCAGGGAAAGTTCCCTGCTGTCTGTGCCTTTCACTGGGGCAAGACCCGAGCTGCTTTCTCCTCAGCCTCCCTGTTGCTCTGCTGGAGCAGGGAGAGGCCTGGGTGCTGGATGTGCTTGTGTTCTGCAGTAACTGTGTCTGTGCAGATCAGGTTCCTGTGGCTGTGACCCAAGTGCCACCCCTGATCAGAGGGGCAGCTGCTGTCTGAGCACAGACACTCACCTGGAGCTGGAACCTGCAGGTGTTGATGCTTTGAGCCTTTTCCTGGAGGAGCTGGCAGAGTTGTTCTGCTGTGAGAGCTGAACTCTGCCCTCCTGCAAAGGATTAAACCCTGAGAGGGCAGGTGTTGGTGTGGGCCAGCACCAGAGTTGTGAGAGAGCTCACTCTGAGTGTGCATCCCTGTTGAAGTCCCATCCCCTTCCTAGGCCCTTAGTCTGTGCACTGAGAGGTTTCCTGTGCCAGGTGAGTCGTTCTCCCTTTGGCCATTTTGGCCATTTTGCCTCTCATGGAATGCTGAGCTGTGTAAAATGAGTGTGGCTCTGTTGTTTCACCCTGAGGTGAGCTGTTGTCCTGCAGGGATCCTTGCCCACACAGCCAAGTGCTCTGGGATCTGAACTGGTCACACGTAGGTGAGCAAGTCTGAGAGGAACTTGTGTATCTTCAGGGTTGTATCACAGACAGTTCTTCCTGCTCAGAGTTCTTCAGGTTTGGAATGTGCCTGGCACTTTCCAGCAGGAGTTCTGTGGGTGTTAGATGTTCACCCCTGTGCCTCTGGGATGTGGGACAGGAGCTTCTGCCTTGTGCATTGTAGTTAATTTAGAATGGTTTTGGGTCCAGCTTTCATCTCTTCTGCCTGAATTGCCTCTTGTGCAATTCACTAGCAGGTAAGGCAGCTGTGCAGGCACAGCGAGTCAGAATTCCTTACTGTCCTGCCTTTTCTGGGATGGCAGAGTGAGGCTGTGGAGGTGAGGGGATCTAAGAAATGCTTGCTCACATCTCTGCAGGTGATCTTAATTTAATTTTGCACGTCTTTGGTTGTTTGCCTTGATGGAAATCAAGGCTGAGTTTTGTTTTACAGCTTGCCCCTCACGTTCTGCAGGTTCAGTGCACTGTATAAAGTATTGTCAAAGGGCTTGAAGCAGGTACTGGATCCTTGCATCACTTGGACCAGGCAGATGGATTCAGGAGTTCCAGGGGAGTGCCAGAACCTTTCTGCCTGGTTGAGTTATAGCTATTACAGACTCTGAGTTAGAGAAGAGATGGATTTTTAAAGGGCTGCTGGGTGTGAAGTTACACAATTCATGGTGGTGGTGCCTTCTGCACACTGGGTCTGAGCCCAAATTGACACAAGGTTGGGTATATAGTGGTGGTATATTCAAATTTATTAACTGGTACCTGATAACAGCAAATTCCCCATGAGTTTACCAAATCCCGTGGTATGTGCTGATGGTTTTTAGTGCATTTGAGCACTAGGTGGACTTTGGAGTTTTGCAGTCGTGGCACACTTTGCCTGTCCTCCAGAGCTCCTCCCCGATGTGGATTTATCAGGGAAAGTGAGCTCTGATGGTGTTTGAGGCCTGCAAGGTGCCATTAATCACAGGGACAGCTCTTGGTGTGGATTATCTCCCCCAGCTGGGAGATCAGCTGAGAGGACAGATCCATCTACACTCATTCCCAGGGAATGGAATGACTTTATTAACCTTCATATTTATAAACTTCGGGCATGAGTAATAGCAATAATAATATCCTGCTTCCCTGTTTTGATGGGTTTGGAAGCAATCAAATGAGCATATTTTGTTGGCACAATTTTGAGATGAGCGCTCACGTTTCCTGAAACAAGCAGTGGGATGATGCTGACAGGCTCATTTGCAATGTAAAGAGAGAGGGGGAGATTGGAGCACACCGAGGAACCAAAGCCTACCCCGGAGTGTATTTCAGTGAGTTTGTGTCCCTCTGTGTCCATTTGCTGCAGGGGAGTTTCCCTGTCCCCTTTGCCACTGTTCCCTGAAAAGTCACCCTGTGTTAGCCACTGCAAATCCCTGGAAATCACCCTGTGTTAGCCACTGCAACTCCCTGGGAAGTCACCCTGTGTTAGCCACTGCAAATCCCTGG
>VWZQ01010469.1:369037-389024 GCA_013397015.1 Myiagra hebetior | reverse complement strand
TTTTTTTTTTTTTTTTTCCGGAATTGCTTGTCGATTATGGCCACAGACTGAGCAGAGGTTGGGTGGATACAATAATTTAATACATTCCAGAAAATTTATATTTTACAATGCAAGAAACTAGAATTTCCATGTTCCTTCCCCTCTCTTTCTTGCTTGTTTTGGCTCTTAATTTGCCTCTTGAATGCTACAGCAAATGTCCAAGTAAAACCAGAGCTCCACATTTGTTAGCCAGACAGGTCTGTAGATGTTGCTTTACAGGCAGTGTTGCAGAAGGACATTTAGGTGTAGCTTGGGAAAGGTGGTTGTGCAGCTCCCTGAAGTTCAGAGGAGGTTTCCTTTCTCTCAAGGCTTTTGAAGTGTGGCATGCAATGGTAGCAAACATTCTCGAGGCTTTTGCATATTTCATCATGTTCTTCCTTCAAAACTTAGATGCTCTTTTAAAAATTGGACAATAGATATTACAAAGTATGCATACTGCAGTCATGCAGTACCCTAAAATACCATTCCATTTTGCTGTAAGTGGTGTGTCATGAGGAAGAAATTGTTTGGTAAGGGAGAAACATGGCAGAAAAACTCACTTTTTCTATTTTTATTGCTCCAATCTTTTCACTGGACAATATTTGACCCTGGAAAGTAATAGGGGTCTTGCCCTGAACCTTCAAAAACTCCATTTCAAAGTGTCTGAAAAGGCCTTTACTATGTAATATCTGTTTTAACCTGTTGTTACATGAGGTGTCTGCAGTAACATAAAATAATACTTTTTTCAGAAAAAATATATAAAAGGAAAAAGGTTAGTTGATGAAACACAAAAGAATTAAGCAGGGGTGCTGACTCACCATCTTGCTCTTCTGTGTCCATTTAACCTGTGGAAGGAGGAGTGGTTGGACGCTCAGCTGGGCTCTCAGGAGGATGCACCTCAGGCTCCCTGTGAAACACATCAGGGAAGGGCCTGCTCTCCATCCTGTCCATCGCAGCAGCTCAGCAGACTTGGCACAGCTTTCAGGAAGCAGATGTTCAAGATACCCGGAGCCACTTATTCCCACAGCCTGCACAATGTGTATACTGCAGAAATGTATTACCTATGTGGGAGCTTCAACTACTGTTAAAGGACTTTAAACTACTGTTTAGCTACTGTTCTCTACTGTTCTTGATTAGTGGTTTAATGATGCTGCATCAAACCCTGAAGGGAAACTGGCCAGGGTTGGAGGAAAGAGACTTTATGACTTGAAAGACAATACCAGCACAAAAAAATGAGAGGATGAATTGGGGAATATGTAGGAAGCACCTTCTAATCTGCACAGAAGGTTCAAAAACAGGTTTCCAAGATGAATAGTGAGGTGTTTAAGAGCATTTATTTTTTAAGACAGATCTTGAGCAGTTTATGACTCAAAGTGATGTTTCATGTATGTGGGTGCTGAAAGTCAGAATATTTTTTCTGCTTTTCTCTTCCAGTGCAAAGGTTTTAAGACTTACATGTCCTTTTAAAATTTCCAAACTGTGCACATAATATTTTGTTGGAGAGGATTGTTGGAGTTTATATTAGACTTGATTATAGTGCAGGTGTATGTTGTGCATTTTACAATGTTGTTGATGGATGTGTCCTAATTGTGCAGGACGGGAAGCCATGAACATAAGGACATGACAATTTTCATAATGAATGACTAAACACTATAAGAAGTGCTTGAAGAAATACTCAAAAAGAATATAAATACCTCATCCATGGTAGCAGAAGCATCAGAAGAGGGAGAAAAGAGAGAACACACTGTGGTTTGGGTGCTGTTTTGTATTTTAACACAGTTTTTTCAGTAGATTCTCTTTAGTTTCAGAAGAGTAGGTCTGATTTTTCAATTTGGTTATGGGGCATCTGAGAACTTTTAAATGGTGCTGAAACAAGGGACAGTTGTGAAAATTGGTACTTGCTGATGGTCCATATCCCTTTAAAAAAATACATTTAAAACTTGTGTGTCTTTTGGGTACTTGTCTAAGCACATGGATGTGGGAAGGAAGGGGTTCCCTGTTTGAAAGGAAAATGCTTTCTGGTAATTGGTAGGTGCAAGGGATTCAGATGTGTCCTGTAGGGAGTTACAAAGGGTAAAGACAAATCCACAGCCTTGAAAGGTCCTTGACAAATCAGAGCCATGGCTCGACTGGGATCTAAGAGAAACCTGTAATGTTCTTTGCAGTCTTGAAACCTGAGTCCAAAAGCTACAGAAGCCTTGAAATAAATTTCCATCAACAGCCAGGCAAATTCCAGTTACAGCAAGGGGCAGTCAGAGGAACCCAGAGATGGAGGAACACTCAATTACCAGGTACCTGTTTGAATGCTCTGCCTGATACAAAGCAGATTTGTGGTGTAAATGAGCCTTCCATGACCCTCCTGACTTCAGCAGCTTCATCAGCACCAGCAGCAGTGAGAGACTTTGACAGAGGCAGTCTGGCTGGGATCCCTGCTAAGGGATACTTCCCCCTGAGCCAGCTTGGTGACAGCATCACTGGAGGGCTCACCCAAAACCTCCTAAAGTCCTGAATGCTACCGTATTTGAAGGTGAGACAAAATTCCCTAAATTCAGAAGCAATTAAACCTTAACAGCACCTTTTGTGGAAGAGTTGTGTCTTTGGCTTGCAGCATCAGAGGATGAATGCTGTTTTCAGAAGAGGATCTAGTCCATATTTGAAATGCTCCATGTGGATTTAATGGTGCCATAGAAGTGATGGAAAAATCACACCTTCTCTCCCCTCCCTCTGACTCTTCTGTAATGCATCTCTGAAGCAAAGCTTACTAAGAAAAAAAATGAAGTGCTTAATTTTGATCTTCATGAACAAGAAATTAGAAAAAGACAAGACACAGAGGACACTTACAGTAAAACTTCTCCCTGGTTAAGTTTGCTTTTCTGCAAGTATTTTACTGTTCTTTGAAGCCCCACTTTACTGCAGCTGACGTTGGATTTCTGTAAATCCATACCCTCAGTTTTACGCATGAGTGAGGGGTGTGCGATGAAGGGTGAGGGACGAAGCCAGGGGCCATCTGGAGAGCAGCTGCCACCTCCCTGCTCTGAGCCAGGGTGGCTCTGATGGCCAGACCTGGCTGCCCACTGCACCCACCTGCCCTGAGGGCTGGCCTCTCCTCCACAGGCCCTGGGCAGCCCCCAGACAGGGGGCTGAATACTGGAAGGCTGAGACCCCTTCCCAGGACAGCCCTGCCTGGATTTGGTGTGTGCTGCTTGCCCAATGGCATCACCATTTCACTGGAGAGTGACACTAATAGGTCATTTCATGCCTGGTTTATTTAAGGCAAAACCTACACATTCACATGGAAGATAACATTTTTTTATTTTTCTCAATCTATATTGTTGCACTCTCTTTTCCCCATCTGTGCTCAGTTTCACTGAAGCATAGTCTTGTCATCTGAACTTGACTTAAAATGTTAGCCTTTGGACAGGAAGGTATTACAGAAGCTCTGCTTCCTCCTGCTCACCTCTATGAATAATTTGCTCTATGACTTTTTTTTTAACTGGATATGTAGTAAGATGACAGCTGTGCTTCTCAAACAGAAATAATCAGCTGTCATGTGGCTCAAGCACTGTAGCAGGGACTGAAAGAAGAATTTCAGGAGAAAAACACATGTAAAATAAACAAATTGAGAGATTGAAGCAAAATCTCATTCTGTGAGAAACAGTGCCCATGTTTTGGAGAAGAAAAATAGACAGAAATTGTTGCACCTGGAGGTTTGAGCAGTCTTTTCTACTGAACTTTCATGTATTTTTTGTGACACCGCGACAAGCAAGGAGTCGGCTGAGATGGGGAGAATTTATGGAAGCAGGTGGGACATCACTGCAATGTTGCATGGGTGCTTCCAGACTTGTCCTGTTGCAGGCTTTCAGCAGGGGTGATCTTCGGGGGGCTGTGCTCTGGTGCTCACCCCCATCTCCCCTCAGCAAACTTAATTGCCTTCCTTTTCTGCTGCAGCAGTGACAGGCTTGCACCCAGCGATGAAATGCCTTCGGTACGTCGCCTGCTGTGTAATCAATAGCAAGGAAATTCAGTGTGCTTGCAGTGACAAGGGGCAAAGTAATAGTTATGGGAAGGGAAGGAAAGGTAACAGCTGTAACACCCCTGGCCTCCTCTCCCTCTGGCTGTGCTTGCGTACAGGATGCCCACAGAAGAAAAATGCCTGATTGAATAATGTTTGCACAGAAACCAGCTGTAAATCCCGTGGGCAGCACAGTTAGGATGCAGTTTGTCAAGAGTGTCTTTTGCGATTGTGGCTTTAACAAGAGCTCTTCTGATGTGTTTTTCATCTAGCATAAACTACATTGCCTCTTTTTGCCCTCTGTTCTAAGACTGGCTGTGAGGATTGCACTGAATTGTTGAATAATCTCTGCTAATGTATAACAACATGTTTATCCTTACTTCAGGATTGGTCCTATTTCTTATTGAAAAACATTTCATATTTATTAGGTAAAGTTAAAAAAACCCTATTAGTAAATACTACAAAACAATACAGGGCTTCACTTTCATTTTGCTGCTCTATATCCTCTCATAATCATGTAAGTTGGTGACTACCTTCTTTAAAAAAAAAAGTAAAAACCAAAAACCCAACAGCAAAGGATGTGCACAATATCCCACCAGAAACCTCTCACGAAAGATTAACTTCTACTTGCAGCACAGATCTCCTGCTGATTAAGCAGGAAAAGATTTGGTGGTGCATACAGGCAGACCTCTGGGGAAAAGACCTGAATATTAACACAAGCATCAAGATGCCATCTTGAAGAGGTGGGATCAGGGTCCTTATTGCAATACTCATGTTTTCTCATGTTGCTGGAACACCTTCCTCTAGCTTTTACCAAAAACATTTCCTACAGAGCCATCTAAACCCTCAGACACAGGTGGACATACCTCAAATGTAGTAGAGTACAGCTGACCTCCTGCAGGCAGGGTAATGAGGAAGTTTGATTGGGTGCTTAATTATGAGTTTCTTAATGCAGTTGGTGCAGAATGGGTCTGCTGCCTTGGAAGGCAAGATGCCACAGGTGGGTTTTCCACCTATCTGCTCTGCCCTCCCCTCCCTCCAACACAGACAGGCTGTGTGGGTGAAAACTGGGTTTGAGAAGTAGCTCTTATCCTGTGGCTCATAGTCCTATGCTCCTGTGGGGCACTTAGCTTGCCCATGCACTGCAGGTTACTTACCCTATCAGCCCTTTTTCTTTATAGTGTACTTGTACCCAAGCTGCCTGGCTGTAGCTTGCTTTATTTACTTTTAAAATTAAAATTGTATTTTAAAACTATTTGAACCTTAGAAAGTTGCTGGCTCTTTTTGCTCCTCAGAATTTGCATAGATGGGCAAATAAACAGCCATAGGCATGCAAAGAGTTCTTGTTCAAAGCAACCAAAAGCCCTAAATATCTCAAATATCTGAAAATTTAACATCTTTTCAGCTTTTTTTTTTTCTTTTGGTGTGAGTAATAATATTTACATAATCAGAGAAGAATCTGGTGACTACAAAGTCTTTTGTTCATGACATCAACTGCTGTCAGAGAGAATGAAGAAAGATAAGCTTTTTAAGATTTTACTGAGAAGGTAAGACTGGTGTTCTTTTTCAGGTCCTGCATGATGCTTCTTACTAGCTTGCACTGATTTCCCCCCAACTAAGAATTAAGGACTAGTGCCATCTATCCAGAATTCTTGCTAAGGGGAGGAGTATGAACCATGCAGGAAAACATTGTTCAGAAGGACTAGCTTGTCCCTGTATTGAACATTTCTGTCCTTTCCTCTGAGGACTTGATTTCCTCCCTCCGGCTCATGAAGTCCCGATTTTCTGGAGAGCCATTCCCTTTGGCAGTCCTGCCACAGCCGAGTCTCTGTGACATGACCTGATCCAAATGGCACACAACATGTCAATCTCCTGTCATTTTTGCACTTGGCATGCTGCAGTGTGCTGTCTATTCTCAAAAACTGCAGCAAAATAAGAAGACTTTGAAATGTGCTTTCTGACACAAAAATTGGTCTCCCTCGGGAAAACAACCTTGCTGTCAAAAGGGCTTGCTGCATGTGGAGTGTCAGTGCCATTTAAATACTGTGCCCAATTCTCCACAGGCTCAGCAGAAAACACAAAAAGAGATGGCTCATTCCTAGTGAGGCTGTGGTAGTATTTTTGAGGCAAAGTGAGCTTCCCATACGAAGAAAAAATTTCAAGGTTTAGCAACAGATTGGTTCTTGTCTACAGCTCCCTTTGAAAATTTATTTTAAGACTAATTACTTAGTAGTCATGTAATGAACTTGTTTAGAAATTTTAAAAGAAAGTGCTTAGTGAAATTTTTGTGAATTCTTGATGTTAAAAAATTGGTAGTTGATCTGAGAACAAAAGAAGAGCACAACTGAATACTCAAGAAGCAGAATGAAAAAGTGAAGGGGCTACCTGGCTGCTCGCAGTATGAGGCAAACAAGATCCAAGCATTTCCTTGGATGTGCAGAACTGAGGTCTGGCCTTCTGAGAAGAGCAGCTGCCAAAACCCATGCTTGGATCCCTGCTCCTTGTCTTCACACCTAGAACAGCAAGAGGAAGAGGAGGGATGCTCAGAGCTAAAAAGCAGGCCTTTTTATCCATGCCTGGCCTGGCCACCTGGGATGCTGCCAGCTGGAGGGCAGTGTTGCAGCAGAAGTCATTGCCAGTTTGGGAGCTGCCACTAGGACAGCTGCTGTGCTTGCTTAAGACTGCAGCTGTTGCTGTGTCAGTAGCATAAAGCTCTGTTTCCCAGCACAGCCTTGCCAGCTTTTGGCAACAGCCAGGAGCCTTAATCACGCTCCCAGATGGTTGCTCAAATGTTGGGAAACCACACAGTTGTGTGTTATTCTATACAGTGTTTCCATCTATGGCCTTTGTGTTGGAAAGAGAACTTAGGTGCCAAGGTCTCTGCATGGTCTTCTTTGACTTATATAAAGATGGGATGCTTCAGCTCTTGACTGAGTTTATTGTATCCCATGGAGTGGAAAGAGGGGAGTCACCATACGAGCAGTGATACAATGGGACCATTGGATGCTGCAATTAATTTTGCATCTCTCTAGCATCAGAAGTAAAACTGTTGTGTGTCAAAGCCTGCGCAGAGAGAATTATTGGTGTTTTGCTCAAGTTATTAAAAAGTGCGGGGGCAGAGCAGGCCCACAGCAACATCACGGGGCCTGGTGCCGTGTGCTGAATTCCTGCAGCACACACAGAACATGAAGCCTAGCACTATTTCTACATGCTCCCACAGGTGTACTTTTTCTCCTGGCTTCTGCTGTTGCTGAATTTGTCTGCACAGACTCCATCACTCGTGCCATAACTCTCTCTTAAAACACACCAACACAATCAGAAAAAAACAACAACCCACAGACGTCTTGGAGCCAGCTCTTAGCAGTGACGACAGTCTTGTTCCCTTCTTGCTGTCTTACAAGAATGTCTGGGAATAAGAAATCAAAATGTAAATGCCAGTGAAATCTCACCAGGCACACCTAGGAATCTCAGGAAAGGCTTGGTGTTGAAAGGACATTTCCTAGGGGCTGGAGTAGGGCAGCTGAAGTCAGATTTATTCAGAGGCTCTCTTGTCAGGAAAAAATGTACATCTAAGTATGAGCGTGCCCCTGTAAAGATGGTGGGTGCTCTGTTTCTTACTTTCCACCTTCTGTTGCTTTCCTTCCTGCTTGCTTTCTGTGTTTTGTGAGGAGCAGCAGGCCTGTCGTGCCTGCCCACTTGAGGCATTACAGTAGCCTATCTGACCTCAAAAGACCTGTCACGGTGCAGCTTTTGCTGGAGGCTATATAATGTATGGGTTATTCTGAATGGGAATATGAGAGTCACAAATCATTTCCACACAGAGACCCAAGAAATCACATTATAGACTTTAAGGCCAGTGGAAAGTCAAAAAAATGCCCTTGGGCCTGAAAAAACTTTTGTCCTAGATCACAGAGATCACTAAGTTTGAGAGAAATAGATGTGGGATTGGAAATTGTTTTTCTGCTTCTGCAATGAAGTATTTTTGTTCAATATAAAAATAAATACTTGCCATTTAGCTAAGATTATCAATTTGTTGGGCCAGCCAAAGATAATGTCCAAGGCTGGAGCCTCAGGCTTACTGATGACTGTCTCTAGTGAAAGATTCACAGGGTCTGGGAAGACTGACATTCATGAGCTGCTGATCTGGGTGTCTGCCCATGGCCCATGTCTGGGAGCCTCCTCCCAGCACCTGCTCTCTCTGGTGGCGTTGGCCATGGCTACCACACAGAAAAGTTGGGTACACTAAGCAACAGCCAGGCATTAGTTCATCTTTCAACAAGTGAAACAAACAAGACTTAGTCATATCAGTTTCTAAGAGGAAAGCCAATCTTCTTAATGCAGAGTATATGCAATTCATTATTCATTTTGGTGAAACACAGAGTGCACCTTGCTGTGCAGGCCAGCTGCTCATTTATAAAATTGATTATGCATTCTCTAAAGCCATCTCTAGGGAGCAGCTAAATTGCATCCATTGTCACCAAAGTCTTTGATATCCCTGTGGCTGAAGAATATTATAATAACAAGGAATAAAAGAAAAATAGGCTATGTTCCGATTTTTGATGTTTGACAGATTTTGCTTGCCTCAAAAAGTTTCAGGAGAATGTGTTTCTGGTATATAAGATGCCCTTAACCTCACAGCACCCCAAGATGTCTTGGAAATTGAAGTCTGCTTTTATTGTAAAAAAAAGGTAAGAATTTATCTGCTTTAAGATTTTCCCCCCATAATAATCAGGTGCTTGGTTCAAACAATAGCATATTGACTCTTCAATTCTGTTGCTTTATCTGACTTCACCATCAGCTCTGTGAACAGTAAAACAGAGAGAGGAAGGAGCATTGTTGATGATAACACTGTATGAAAATATCTAGCTGTCTAGTATTCACTCTATATATCAAATAGCTGGGCATAAAACTGCCTGAACTTTGACTTTTCTGCAATCTTCTGGCACAATTTTTTTCCTGAAACTTCTCCTTAATGAACTGTTTACCCTCCCCTCAATTAAAACTCCCTTACACCAATGTAGGTGAACATCAGAATGTAAAGCAGATACAGCTTACAAGTGGATCATGAAGAAACTGCAATAAAATTAAAAGTCTGCATGGGTTTTCCCATTTCCTAATTTTAAATTCCCTTAGACTGTGTATTTCACAGTGATTTTGTAATTAGAGGAGTTATAGCTATAAACCTAATAATCCCTGAGTGACAGACTGTGGCATATGTTGTTTATGCTTTTCAAAGTCATCTATAGTCTCTGGCTTTCAGGAACTGCTTTAGGTGATATTTTCAGCTCAGAGGAGAGAGGGACCGGCCTGTGGAAGGATGCAGGATGCTGGAGCTGCCAAGGTTGAAGATGACTGTTGGCACAGACACTGGTTTTGAAGGGGCAGATTGAGCCCTTTGTGGGGAAGGTCTGGTGCCACCTCCATGCTTAGCCAAGTGTCTCCCACACATTTCTGGATTAAGCACGTCTGTGAGCCCCAAAATGGATCTCTCCCCAATTCAGTAGCCAGAGCTGGAACTGGGTCTGCAGGGCAGCAGATTTACTTTGTTCCAAGGCCTTCCCCTGCAGCCCTAAAAGCCAAGGTCACAGCTGCTGGGCAAGGGCTTTTCTCCCTGCTCCTCCCTATTGTGAAAGCACAGGCTTCATGGGGCTGGAGGAGGTACTCCAGTGGCTGATGTAAACAGGGTGCTTACACTGCTTATATTTTATATCCCTCCACCCTGCCTGAGGAACAGCCCTGACCACCTGCTTCCTTCAGCCAGCACATCTGCAGCTCTTTAAAAGGGACAGTTTCAGACTCGTGGGGGTGGAGTGTGGAAGCGTCACTGCTGCTCTCACCTGCACCCTAAGGAGATGCACGAGCACCCTCTCATAACTAAAATTTCTGTGTGTGCTCTCTTGCGCTGGTTTTGACTGGGATGGAGATAATTTTCTTCACAGTAGCTGTGTTTTCCATTTGGGGTGAAAACAGTGTTGATAACACGAGGATGTTTTTGTTATTGCTGAGCAGGGCTTGCACTGACCCAAGAGCTTTCCTGCCTCTCACACCACTCCAGGAGAGATCAGGCTGGAGGTGCACAAGGACTTGGGAGGGTTTTTTTCATAACTTTCCTGCTCAAATACTGTTGCTGTATAGAAAAAAAAAAAAAAAAAGCAGCACCCTAAGCTTGACAGAGCTTGATAAACCCCCTGGGCCCAGTCCACCTGAAGTCTGCGGAAGGACAGGACGTCAAGGTATCTGTAAATCAGATGCATAGCACAAAATTGACCCCTGTTCAGGCCCAGACTTTAGAGACCCAACCCTCTGGGTCCATGACTGTGAGTGAAATGGAGCTGTCTAGCTCCATCATATTTGAAGGTTCTCTAATTATATTTAGCTAGATCTAGGTCACTGCATTCTTTTCGTTTCAGACTCAGGGCAATTGAGTAGTGGAAAGGATTTTTCAATGCACAGGACTGTAGGTTTAGTTGAGTGAAGGTCTTCAGGACCCTTGGGGGTAAGGGCTTAGTATGTGTTTGTCTGAATTTATCGGGGCTGTGACTTCCATGTCTTAATGTTAACAGGATGGGCTTTTATAGCTACTGGCTGCAGACTAAATTTTAGCAACTGGATTATCCTACTCACCCTTCTCTGTACTTTCTCTTTAGTGAATTGCACTTGGCAGTGCAAGCTTTTAAGATAGAAAGCAGAAAAATATTTCAATATACTCCAGGTGTTGCTAATGCAATCTCATTTTTCTTTCAGCTGTCAGAGAACTAATCCATCCTGAGTTGGAAATGTCTCTTGAAGATGCATGCTTCTTTCCATTACAGCGTGGTCAAATGCCAGCCTGTTCCTTTGAGGATTCTTTTGAAGATTCTAAGCTAGCTGGTAGCTTGATTTTACTCTTCCCCAACTTCTTTTTGCAGCAGATTAGGTCATTGAAAGCTATGGGAACTTAGTTATTAGAAAAATAGAGCACAGTGTCTCATTATTCTGTATTCTCAAGACAAAGCTATTTCTTCAGTCCTGATGCATTTCTGCACACAGTTTAGCAGGAGTGCTTTTAGTGTAGCAGACCTGGAAGGAACAGAGGGTGATAGAGGAGGAAATGAATACTGATGAAATTGCATCAAAGAAGAACTCTGGGCATTGCAGTGTTAGTGGTGTGTGCATGTCATTGACTTGTGCGTTTTCTGTGGTTATCTGTACCATGTCCTTAGAGGTGTAAAGCGAACAGCTGTAATCCAGACCATATCAGTGATGTTACTGCATTTTTTGCATTATTTTTATGGCTGGAACACGAGTTCAAGGAGGACTGAAGGGTAGCTGCAGAGTATGATGGAGACAGTCCTTCAAACCATTTTCATATCAGAAGCTTATCAGGAAATTCTGGCACTGGTGAAAGTCCATACTCAGTCATCTGTAACGGCCCTTGTGCTCCACACTGAGCAAGTGTGCCTTCTTGCAGATTTCCTCAGACCTACTTGGCTTTAGGCAGTGGACCTACCAAAAATCTTAAATATGGGAATACTTGACTTTTGATCCCTCTATGGCCCTTGGCCACATTAAGCTTCTAGAGTGTGGAGCTGTTGGAAACACAGGGACACAGCAGAACATTTATGGAAATCAGCAGACCCAGTGTGCCTCTAAATTGAGTATGTCGTAAAACAAAACCCTCGCTCCCCAAAACAACTCTCTCCCTCCCTGCTTTTCCACAAATTTACCACATCACCAGGCTGAAGGCAGGCACACTCCTCTGCTTGGAGTCCTCAGATGTGAGCCTCCTCTGTGTCTCTGAGCAAGATAGTCTCTCCCTCATTTAACAAAAATGGTATTTCTGCCAAACATCAGGAGAAGATTTGTACCCAGGTATCAAAACATCTTTGCACACACAGCATTTGGATCTAAAATGGTGGGAGGCATGTTTGCCATTTGCAGAGAAAAAGAAGTGATCCAGCTTTGACATGCAAACGCTGGCTGTCTAGAAAAAACAAAAAAACAAGCACTGCTATCCAGATTCAAAAATTTCTGTGCACAAATGTCTTCTGTGAGGAGTTTTGCCAGCTGTACAGTACCTGCAAGGTTAGGGCTCACAAGCAAGGCATAGAAAGTCCCAAGTGAAGAACTCAAGCTGAAATATGAAATGAGGTGTTAGGTCACCTGGGAACTGGGGAGTATCTAACTTGGAGCATTTTGTTACTGCAGGCCATGAGATTTGTCAGGGTAAGATGTGCCTGCATGGCTAAACTGGGCATCTCAAGAATATGGAAATTCTGTGATCTGCCATTTAAAGTGGTCCTTGTGCACCAGTGTCGTTTGGGATCTTGTGAGAAGTCTTAATCAACTAAATCCTTTCAACAGCAAGTCTTTTAACTTCTTTTCAAATCCTTAACTTCTAACTTCTAAACAAGTCTTTTGTACTTCTAAACTGTAGAAAATGTAGGACTGTACTAAGGCCCTGCTCTCCTTCAAGGTTCCTTTCTGTAGCCTCATTCCTACCTCACTGCTGTGACACTTCAAATAAGGAAATCTGATGACCCTGTGCTGCTCAGTGTTGGGCAGCTGCAGGTTTTCAAACAACGTATTTCTATTATTTGGAGGCCAGGCACCACTGAGCAGAACAGATTTAGCTCCAGTAACCTTTTCTAAAATTATCCTAATAAATTAGTCTCAGCAGAATTGTACCAGACCTGTGTGCAATCCCATACTGTGCTGTCTTCTGTTCCAACACACACTGGGGAAATTCAGGGGACGAGCTTTGGATTTACACCTTATCCATTCATGATTATTGGGAGATGGTGGGGAAAAACGCCTCAGTTTGTAAAAGGGAACAACTGTATTCTGTTAGGAAAAAATCGACACAAACCCCAGGTACCTCAGTCCCACTTAGGAACCAGAGCTGTAAATTGCTTTCTTTACTATAAACTACTTCTTCAGTCAGGCACTAAGTCTTGCAAATCATAGTGCTGTGCCAGTGTGCGGAGTGCTTAAAAACACCATGTAAGGTGCAGGTACCCAAAACCCCGTCATTCTACCTGGTTTTGGGTCTTCAAACAAGGTGCATCTGCAGGGAGTGCTAGGTAGTGGAAGAAGTTCTTCAAATAGCGGTATTCATACTTTATGTTACCCACAAGATCTCGAAACTTTAGTTTATATTTTTTAAGGCATAATAATGTTCTCATAACAAAGTTCTCAGCCTGTTTGAACATCTCCTTTCCCTTCTGTCCAAGGTTACTCCTTCAATGTCTTCTGATATGCAAAGGATAAACAAAAGTAATGCAAAACTGTGAGGATCATACAGATATAATCTCTAGAAATTTAAAAAAGAATCAAATAAAATTTGGGATCCCCCCACTGTGTGAAATAGAGTACTTTGGATTGTGTCTATTCCCAAAAGCAATGTTACTAGAGTTGGTCTTCCACTTGATTACAGAAGCAAATGAAGAAAAGTAACTTGTAAATATCAAATAAAATGAGACAGCTTGATACAAATGTTTTACATTTATTGGAAGAGTACAGTAAAAAGGGGACTGCAGACTCATTAGTGGTAACTGGTCCAAAGGAGAAGACAAAGGACTATTCAAGAAAGGTCTGCAGTTTATGAGAATACTGAAAATCTGTTATATAACAGCCTAGGAAAATAAAGTTAGCTTGAGTTCTGAAGTGTAACTTTAAAGTATATAAAAAATTGGCAAATAAATAAAGGTAAAATGCAGATCTATTTAAAATTATAAAGGACCGACAACTGGCAACCGTATATCATAGTTATCATTTTCAGACTTGATTAAAAGCCAGATAAACTCACAAATGTATTTTCTTTTTTATTTTATTTTACATGTGTACTTAGGGAAGAAGCACCCATTTCCAGTGTTTTGTATTATCGATCTGTTTCACAAATATATTATTTTTAAACAACAAAGAGCATAAAAGGTGCTTTACCTGATATTAGACTTGCTGGTGCACATTTTGGCACAAAATTGAGAATTGAGTAGATATCTAAAGACATCTGCAAATGGTATCTGTGCCCACTCAAGGCAACTGGTATCAAAAGTCTTGCTTGTGACAGCAGGTCAGTGATGCGAATTTCCCTCCTTCCCCAACACCCCTGCTCCGTCTCCAGCTGCCAATAGTTACACATAGGAAAAGCAACACATGCTATTTTAGAAACAGCAGTCCTACAACCCCAGCCCAAATTTCATCCCCAAAAGTCATTTGAACATGGATGTAACTATTCAGTCCTTTAACAGAAGGTACAAGGCAGGTGTTTAATGTTGGCTTTCATGCCCCAATATTTCTTCGTAGGACTCTGCCCGCTTTTTGTGTCCTGTGTGATAAGCCTGTATCATGGGGTTTTCCCTATCACATGTTTTCAGCATTTTAGTGAAAATTAGGTGGGAAGCTTCGTGGAAAAACAAGTTAGCTTGTGATTTACAGGTAATGGTACAATTAACCATGGAAATAGACATGTTAAGCCGTATGGACTGAGACCCAGTGCAAGATCAGTTCCCTGTACGTAACAATAATGCATACCTTCTGGAACTGCAGGTCTCAGCACTTCATAGTGAGGGGTGGTGTGTATAATTATCACTGTAAGTAAATGTTGCATGACACAGTGAGTTCAAATTTTTGAAAGCAAAATGTTGAAAATTAACACTATCTGAAAAGCTCTCTTAAGAAGAAGGAAGTCCACAACAAGGCTTAGGTGGAATTAAGTTACTGCTGTTGATTTAGAAGACACTGTTTCAATCTGGCCTGACAGCAAAACGTCAAGGAGCGTATTTAGTTTTGTAATTTGCCCTGTGTGGAGCAGGATGTTCTGTGTTGTACACTAGACAGTCAAGAATGTTGTTCCTCTGATGAATTTTATGATGTGGACAATTCATGATATAGCTAGGACCTGCAACTTCATTAAAAATGTGATTTGAACAATGTGCTTCACCTTGACTCATGGTTACTCCCATTTTCATACAAACACATTGCCCTAGGTATCGAAGCAAAACATCACCGCAGTATTTCTGAGTTGAACAAAAGCAGGAGTGTATTTGGACTTTTCTGTTACCAGAATAAGTTTTCTTGATAAGTGAAAGGGCGCCATCTGTGGTACATGGAGCCTTCAGAATTAGGAAATATTTGGGAGATGCAACAGTACAGATTATCACAGCAGAGCTCAGCTGAAGTGTAAGCTACTGCTGCCCACTTTAAAGAGCAGGAAGATTCTTTTGAGGCAACAGCTCAGAGCCAAATCACTAACATATCAGTAATCCAAGAATTTTGCATTACTACTTGCCTTTAAAAATCTGGGAATTCTTTGTATGTTGAGAAAGACTGAACAGACTGAAAAGAGTACTGTGCATCTTTTTTTTTTAGTAATGGGAAGTTCTGGCTCATACTTTCAACATCTGTAATATAGAAGGAATAACTGATCTGATTTTTCTTTTAAAAAGCCTAATTGCCTTATATTGACAAAAAGTTTCAATGGCTGGCTTGCCTACTGTATTCACAAAACTTAATTTAAGTACTTAATTTAAGTACTTATCTACAAACACTTGTATTTATAAAACTAGATGACAGTTCCAAATAGTAGCAATTCAGGATTTTTTCCAAGCATTCTCTGCTCAATGTGAATCCTAGGTTATCATACTGGTTCAGAGGATGTATTTATCTATAAACACAAAACCAATTAACTCAAGTTGTATTTACAAAGCATTCCATTCTGGGAGATAGAGGAATAAAGAATCTAGTTCATGGATCTCCTATGTTTCAATTTATGACTCAGTCAACTCTATTTGAAGGTTTTATTTATCCATTTTTGTAAGTATGCCTAACAGTTTTTCATTTGGAGAAGGCATACAGATCTGAGCTCTCTAAATGAACTACCCTCCCATAGCTACAATCTCAAACAGCTGCAAAACAACAAGGCTTGTAGCTAGCGACCTGATTAGTGTTTTATCTCACAAACTTCCCCCCGAACTAAACCATCTGAAAATTCTAATGTAAGCCCTGCCTAGATGATGCCTGAGAAAATGGTGCTCTGAAACCATAACATAGCCAATAATATACAGCTGCCTGAAAAAGAAACAACTCTTGAGTTAACATCCAAGTTCTATACCTGGACATAGATTCCAGTTGAAATTTTATATCCAAGAGAAGGGGACATAATATTAACTAAGGGTTGTTGGTGGAGGTAGCATTCCCTGGGAGAGAACAGTAAATACATCTTTCTGTTTCATAGAGTAGTTGTAAGGCTGAAATAACGAAATTGCTTTTGCTTATTTGACAGAGAAGCAAAATGAAGTTGCATTCTAGGGTTAAAGCTGTGAACATTTAAAGTCAGGAGCTTCTAGCTCCTGTTCTATTTGGTACTTATTATAATGAACACAATGAATCTGATAACTGAATGTGAAAATATACAAGAGTGTTGGAGCTACCAGGCAGATCTCGCTGGCCTTTTCAATGAGAGAATCTTCCCCTTCTTTGATCTAAAAGTAAAGTTGGGTATTAAGAACACAATTTAAATGCAATTCTGCAATGCATGTACGAGCTGGAAATGACAATTCAGTATCACTTTGAGGAAAGAAAATGGTAGCAATACTTGACTGTTCATAATGTGACAAGTGAAAGGATTCTTCCATTTCAACTTGGAGCTTTTCACCTTTAAACTTTATTTATTTATAATGGGAAGCTACCCCAGGGAAGAGGTACTCTTAGAAAATCTTGATAGGCTCCTCAGTTTGATTCACTTTCCTAGTAAGTTGTTACTGATGATTAAGGACTGCTTTTTTGTTTTATTTTTCAGTGAATCTGCAGAATGAAACTGGAAGAAAGCATTTTTAATTGAGCTGATATTTCAAATTTACCACGTCTCTTAAAAACTCATGGTTGTTTGGAACTTCAGGAATACTGGACTTGCCCTGTACCTTCTAATTACTAATTAAAGTAATTGCTGGAAGTTAAGAACAGCATGAAAACCATTCTAAGAAGAAAAAAATGCGTAACTTGGTTGGTAGCAGGGGTATTGTTCCCTGACCTGCCTAGGAAGAATGCTTCCAAAAATATCTGAAGTCCTTTTGTGCTTTAGGGGAAAAAAAAATTAATTGGTAAACTCTATATTTAATAGCAAACTACTTTATGCTTAGCCATAAAAATGTTACAAATTCAAGTGCACTGGCATAACAAATATTTCTACTGCCTACAAACAGGACAGCTCTTACAGAAAGTGGACTCTCTCAGCTTCTTCCTCTTTATTTAATGTTTATAATGAGTTATCATTTGTGACAATCAATTATTTTCAGAACTGTTGCTCTTGAATACTATGTTTGACGATACTACTTACACACTAGCTTAGGTCTTAAAATATTGCACTCTCTCAAGTCTGTGAGTAGCACTGACATTTAGAGGATATGACAGCAAGAATACTGGAAACAGGGCTAGTATTTAATCACTGTTAATATTTGTGCAGCAGCACGTCTGGGAAAATTGGAGGGGAGACATTTTCAAATGCTTCTGAGACTTGGTTACTCCATAACCTCACAAAAATGTGGGGTTTTCTTTTCTTTTTTATTACTTTTACAATGGCTTCAAAAAGGGAAACAAAAAAAAGTTATAAAGAGAGAAAAAAAGGCTAACTTCATAATCTGTTTTAATGATGTGCTTGTAGGATTTAAGTAAGCATAACAGGTGGTCAAAGACATGGATGATAAAGTACTTAAGTATGAATAACCTAATATTTCCTTAACCAGTTTTGTCTTTCCTGTCAGTAAGAATGGGCTTTACCAGCTGCAGCTCTTACTGATGGCCCTCTGGTGATGCACTCCCCAATAACAATTTCCAAAAAAGTTTTAGGCAGCTCTGCAAAAAGGCATATTTTTGTTAAGAAGAAATGCAATATAACTGTAGTTGACAAAGGAGAAGCTAATTCATTGGTTTTCACAGAAACTAATGAAAATGCACATTTCAAAGATAATGCCTTAGTGGGATGCTAATTCTACAACACCACCCTTTGCTGAAGCAAGGTTTGCTTTCAGGTAAGATACTTTTCACTATTTTACATCCCATAAAATAAAGAAGCTTAGGAAACCTTATGATTTCACTGATGACTGGACTTGGAAGCTAGTATGTCCTCATTTTCTACTAAAATCAAACTAAGGATGCACTTCTTCCTGTCAAAGCAATTTTCTTAAAATAATGAATACAATTCCTAGGAAAAACATGAAAATAAGAGATAACCTGTTGAATTCCCTCTCACATCGTAAGCTGAGGACAACAGTATTCAGAGTTTCTTACGTTTAACTGTAAAATAATTCAGGATTCCCTCAGGGTCCCTCTCTTTGTGACAGTGCCAGTGTAACAACCTAACCTGAAATCCATACTTGCAAAAGAGACCTAATTTTAACTTCTTTGTTAAGCTCTCTATGGTAAACATGGTACATCAGCCAAATGACCAGGATCTGGCTAACCTGGTAAGATTAATTTGACAAGATTAAGTCATCAAAAGGCCATGGAGAGAAGATATTGCAGCTTTACTTCTTGAGTGCCATGTCTTTCTTTCAAATTTCATGGCATGGCAGGCTTGGTTGTAAATGCTCCTGTGAGAAGCCTACAGGATCTAGAGGTATGGATTCCACTTCCTAAATTGAATAGTTTCAGCAATTGCAAGTCAGACATGATGAACAAGTTCTGCCACAAACTGTTAAATTAATGACATAAAAAGTTTAAATAATTTAAAAGACAGGTACCTGTGTTGACATTTATTCTATACCTATAAAGCCATTCTGGTATTCTCCCAAAGTATTACTAGTTTTGAACAGAACTGATGCCTACTTCAGGAATAGTAACAGATTTTCCTAATGCTGTAGAAATCCCCTGTTTTAAAAAGACTTTAAATAGAAGTGTGATACATATCTGTGGAGATTACCTATTTCAGAATAAAATATTAGTACTGTTTTTATCCTTCTGCAAGAGTCTGGATGGTGACTGGTTAATTTATGACAAATAAAACAGCATTTTATCAGAATAAAGCAGTATTTCTTTACTGTCAAGAGGGCATATGGCAAAGAAACAGTCCACCTCTCTAACAGAAGAATATTAACTCTCCAGAAAAGCTATGAATGCTCACACTGTTATCCTTACTTGCAGACTTTAGGGATGCATACATAAGGAAATGCAGTTGGATGAATCTTGGATTTTCCCAAATGACTGTGAAACATTCCTTAAATCTTAGTACACTTGCACTTGTATTAGCATACTAGCAAATTAAGGCACAGACTCTGTGTGCTACTTAGAAGCATACAAACTAACAAGAATGTTTCCTATTGCTCTTGAAAAATATCTCTGGGCTACCTGAAGTACAGAACTAAGTAAATATATCCAGTACACTTATAAAGAAGTTTTAATTTATGCCACCAAGTTTTCCAAGCACTACACTATCATGGGTATGTGTATATATATGCTTCCTTATCTCCAAGAAAAAAATCACTTAACAAAACGCAAGAAGCACTCAGCATTCCTTATACCTGGATACTGACAGTACCACCCCAAATACAGGTGATGTGCCCCCACACAGCCATTCACTGTTGTAGCTGGACACTAATTCCTATGTAACAGACAAATTCTTCTAGACTACACTTATTTTGGTCACACATAGCCCTAAACCACCACTCAGCACTACGGCAAATATACTTTAGAGAGCAAAAGATGTTGTGGACAATAGAAAAGCCACTCTAACAGAAATAAAAATGTAATGTAGCCACTGACTTCACTACATCTCAATCCCACTGTAACACTAAAATATAAGGCTAATTAACATTCCAGATGCTGTGTTACTTACAATCCCTGTTTCTTACTTGCATTAGCAGCAACTGGTATCCCTTGATCTGAACATTTTAGTAAATTGCTAGAAATATTTTAAGCACCACCTTAATGCTGGAACTCAGACAGGGATACTGTAACTTGTTCCTATTTCTATGTAGAGCCCTA
>VWZQ01010469.1:314711-369022 GCA_013397015.1 Myiagra hebetior | reverse complement strand
ATTTATATGTATATATATATACAAACACAAGGTTTATATTCTTGGTGCATTTAAACCTTGTTTATCCCCAGTCTTTTGATATTTGATTGCAATTATCTAAGAAAAATAGAAAGTTAGTATTTTTACTCTGCTGTTCCCTGTCAGAGGTTTAAACATACTTCTTTCCTTCTGGTTGTTTGAACAACGTCCTCATGCCACACAGAAGTAGTATTTTCCTTTGGACACTATACATGGAATGTTCTTTTGTTCAGAATAAACTTTTGCATGCCCCAGCTGCATTCTGAGAATTTTTACCAATTCAGAAAAAATCAGGACCAAAAGCAAAGCTAGCAATACATCCTTTAGCTCCTCTAAGATCAGTGATATTTGTTATCCACTGCTATCATTAATAAACCTCTTTTTCTTGGCCTACTACTTTTACGTATTCTTTGGAAGGCAGATAGTTTGCAGTATTTCTCAGTATGTGCAGTCAAGACTTTATATTGGTCTTTTTTTCTAAAATAAACATAGGTCACTGTAAAAGAAACTATTACTGAATTCTGATGGCATTGTAGATAGAAAAAAGGCATGATTTAAGTAGATCACATAAAATATCAGAAGTATTTCTATTGTATGGTAATAAATGTACAAGTAATTCAACTACAAAAAAAATTCTGGATTTTTCCATTCAGTAAGCATGTTTGCACCCAGAATCTAACTGACCTTCATGCTTAAAGTATCACCTAAATATATCAGTTGCAGAAAGAATTAAAAAAATAAAAAGAACTTCTAGTTGAAATACTTGTCAAAACTGTCTTCAGTTTTAAGGCCAACATGTATGACAATCCCCATATTAATTTAGTATGTTGACATAGAGAACAGGGATAGCAGAGTGAGAGCACAGCTTAAAGTAGAATACCTCTGAAAAACGTCACTAGCAGTTATTTGCTGTAAAACAGATAGAAGCCACAGTCCCTTAAATTTATAGTATGTGCCTTCCTATGTACATGTAACCTAAATTACAGTACTACTGTGACTGGATATATAGCATTTCGCAGTATGTGTCCTTAATGCAGGCGTAGACACGGTTCAAGATGGTACACCAGTTAATTTCCAAGTTATCTTAGAAGAATATTGCAAATAATGCTGTATAAATGCATAGTGTTTGAGGGAAAAAATTACTTCACTGGAAAATAAAGTCCCAGATATTGAGTTTGGCACTACTTCATCACTATGTCACTTTCTTTTTGATTGAAGACAGCTCTTTCTGAATCTCACTGAATTTTGGCCGGTTTTCTGGCTTGTAGTCCCAGCATCTCTGCATAATTTTATATATTTCTTCTGGACATTTTTGTGGTGCAGACATTCGGTAGCCTGGTACACAGAAAAAGTAGGGAAAACTTTCAGTACTGAAAACTAATGCATATTGACAAATCTAAAAAGATAAGAGCAAAGTTAAAGACCATTTCATTAAAAAAGACCTTCAAGGCAATATGAGGAACATCTTCAATATATAACCTATAGATAAGAGATAATTATGAAACTAATTAAAGCTCAGGTACCACTGACATTTAAGTTGGCCATGCTAAATAGTCAGTTTGCTCCTTGTCCTTAATAGCAGCAAAATGCACAGATTTGTTTCCCGTATCTTAGGAAGTTGCTACCCTCTGGTTTTCAGTTGTGTTTCCTTTCCTCCCTGCAGTAAGAAAATTGGTAACAAAAATTAAGATGGGAGTACATTTCTTTGTTCTTTTTGAAGACGTATCAACTTCTATTCTCATGTTTCTTCCCTTTTCTGGCTCCTTAAGGAAGTTCCTCCCCATTTGTACTTCAGTAATTTTTCCTTCCTCTGTTTTCTAAACTTTTGTATCTTTCCATCTTATCTCAACTCTCCTTCTCTTCTGGTTTGCTTAGATAGGCAGTGACTTCCACACCTCTCTGTTGCCATCAGCCAAAGGAGTTCTCTGACTTGGCAATGAGCAGGAGAATGGACAATAAGTTAAGTAAATTAGCAGCTAATCATTCAAAAGTCACAGGTAAGTGGCTATTCAGGCATTTCATCAATACTCTGGACCACAGAGGTGTACTCACAGGAATGAAGACAATTTCCCAACGAGTAGAAGTTGGGAAAAGTGCCAGGAGGATTCTATGTATGAGCAAGGAGCTCCTGGACAAAATCAAACACAAAACCAGGTAATGGGAGGAATACAGAAACACTGTCTGAGCCTCCAGAGATTAAGTTAAGAAGGACAAAGCCCAGATGGGGTTGAATCTGGTCAGGGGTGCCACAGACAAAAAGCAGGGCTTCTCTAGGTGTGCAGGGGACAAAAGGAAGGCTTGAAAAAGTGTATGCCCACTGCTGAATGAGGCACTGAGCAACTCAGCAACACAGGACATGGAGAAGGCTGAGATACTGAATGCTTTCTCCATCTCAGCCTCTACTAGCAAGACCAGCCTTCAGGAATGCCAGGCTCCAGGGATCAGTGGGAAAGGCTGTAATGAGGAAGATGTACCCTTGGTGGAAGAGGACCTAGTCAGAGAATAGTTAAGCACATTGGACTTATTTAAGTTCATGGGCCTTGATGCACCCGTGAGTGCTGAGAGAATACCCTGATGTCACTGCCACACCATTCCCAATAATCTTTCATACATCATTGTGACTACTGGGAGAAGCACCTGAGGACAGGAGTAAAGCAAATGTCACTCCTATCTTCAAGTCAGAGCACCCAGGGAACTGCAAGCTGGTCAACATCACCTTGACCCCATAAGGTGATGGAGCAGCTGATGCTGGAAAAAATTTCCAGGCACCTGAAGGACGAGAAAGTCATCAGCTACAAGCATGTAGAAAGTCAGCATGGATTCACTAAGAGCAAGTCATGCTTGACCCATGTGAGAAACTTCTTCAATGAGATGAGTGGCCTGGTACATGAGGGGATTTCACTATAAAATCCTCACAAAGACACCTTTGAATTATGGGGTAGATGACCAGACAGGGAGGTGGATTGAAAACTGGCCCAACAGTGAGCCCTGAAGGGAGGTGATGAGTGGTACAAAGTCTGAGTGGATCTCCAGGGTTGGTACTGGGTCCAATCCTGCATCACACCTTCATTAACGCTCTGGATGACGGGGCAGCTGCACCCTCAGCAGATTTGCTGAGGGCACCAAACTGTGAGCAGGGGCTGACACACCACAGGGTCGTGGTGCCGTCCAGAGGGATCCACACAGGCTGGAGAAAGGGGCTGTCAGGAACTTCAAGCAGTTCAGCATGGGAAGAGCCAAGTCCTGCAGTCGGGGAGGAACAACCCCAGGCACCAGCAGGGAATGCAAAGCTGGGAAGCAGCTTGTCCGGAAAGGCATCGGGGTCCTGGTGAGCACCAAGGGTTGAACATGCATTAGCAATGAGCTCTTCCAGCAAAGAATGCTAATGGTAGATTGGGCTGCACTAGAAGGAGTGTCGCAGCAGTTTGAGGGAGATCATCTGCCCTCTCTGCTCAGTACTGGTTGAGGCACATCTGGAGTGCTGGGTCCAGTTCTGGGCTCCCCAGTACAAGACTCTCTCTTGTACAAGACACAATGGAGAGAGTCTCACAAAGGGTCACCAAGATGGTGGAGACACTGAAGCATCTATGAGGAAATGCTGAGTTAGCTGAAGCAGCTCATCCTCGAGAGGAGAAACATCAGGAGGACCTCAGCGATGTATATAAACACCTGCAGGGAGGGTGCAAAGAGGATGGGGTCCAGGCTCTTTCCATGCCCAGTGGCAGGACACACAGGTGACGAGCACACACTGAAACATTGGAAATTTCTCCTGAGCATCAGGAAACACCTTTTCCTTGTGAGGGTGACTGANGTGATGAGTGGTACAAAGTCTGAGTGGATCTCCAGGGTTGGTACTGGGTCCAATCCTGCATCACACCTTCATTAACGCTCTGGATGACGGGGCAGCTGCACCCTCAGCAGATTTGCTGAGGGCACCAAACTGTGAGCAGGGGCTGACACACCACAGGGTCGTGGTGCCGTCCAGAGGGATCCACACAGGCTGGAGAAAGGGGCTGTCAGGAACTTCAAGCAGTTCAGCATGGGAAGAGCCAAGTCCTGCAGTCGGGGAGGAACAACCCCAGGCACCAGCAGGGAATGCAAAGCTGGGAAGCAGCTTGTCCGGAAAGGCATCGGGGTCCTGGTGAGCACCAAGGGTTGAACATGCATTAGCAATGAGCTCTTCCAGCAAAGAATGCTAATGGTAGATTGGGCTGCACTAGAAGGAGTGTCGCAGCAGTTTGAGGGAGATCATCTGCCCTCTCTGCTCAGTACTGGTTGAGGCACATCTGGAGTGCTGGGTCCAGTTCTGGGCTCCCCAGTACAAGACTCTCTCTTGTACAAGACACAATGGAGAGAGTCTCACAAAGGGTCACCAAGATGGTGGAGACACTGAAGCATCTATGAGGAAATGCTGAGTTAGCTGAAGCAGCTCATCCTCGAGAGGAGAAACATCAGGAGGACCTCAGCGATGTATATAAACACCTGCAGGGAGGGTGCAAAGAGGATGGGGTCCAGGCTCTTTCCATGCCCAGTGGCAGGACACACAGGTGACGAGCACACACTGAAACATTGGAAATTTCTCCTGAGCATCAGGAAACACCTTTTCCTTGTGAGGGTGACTGAGCACAGGGTGCCCAGAGAGGTGGTGTCATCTTCATTCACAGAGATACGCAAAAGCCATCTGGGTGTGATCCTGCTTGAGCTGGGTGGTTGAATGAGATGACATTCAGAGGCCTCTGTGCACCTCAGCCATTCTTTGACTCTATGATTCCACGAATTGTTTACCACATGTAGCTCTGAGCAAATGACAGGCAGTGAGTGATGTGTGTTGGCACACAGGACTCTACAGCTGAATGCAGCTCTGTGACTCCAGACCCACTGCACAGGTCTCTGTATCTCTCTAAAGAATAATGCAATGACACTGACCTCTTAAAACAGGTAAATCTGAGAAATATTTTTGCTTTTTTTATACTGCATGCATCTGCTCTAGGTACTGGATGAATGCACGTTACTTCAAACAAGAATGGCTTGGGCTCTAGGATTTGATTTGGCCTTTAAGGATAAACTTTAATATCACCTACAGTGCTTATAAAACTGTAACAAACATTGACAATGTGTGTAAATCATCAAACCAGGGGTTTTTTGTCTGTTTGTTGTTTTTTTTGTTTTAAATAACTTAGAAGTTTTACTAGCTTAGAACCTGTGTATAAATTATACACTACTAATATGTAGGGAAGGAACAGTTCTGAAATGCCACTAAAGATGATGAAAATAAATCAAAGTCCTGGAATCCTGCTTACAGTTATCTGCTATTTTAAGAAAAAGCCTTTCGATTATTTTGTAAAAGAGAAATGCAGCTTGCAATGCTCACCTAGCTTACCATTCTCCACTATAATTGCTAAATCCTTCTATGAAATGATTTAATAAAGAAGATGGAATGATACAGATTTTTTTTCTGGCTGTTTAGAATATTTATACCTGCATTAGCATAATCTTAGATAATTAATTCTGTTCAAGCTTCTGCTTTGCACAGCAGTAAATCCCTCCTTTCCATCTCACCTGTTAGTTCTGCAACAATGAAAGTCAGCATGCTGTCTTCCAACCTTTAAGTTACCGGTCAGCGTACTCCTTTTTTTTCAAAAGGCCTATATACCACCCTACTCCTCCCAGAGAGCTACATTCAGCAATTTAGAAAACCTTGTGTTATTTTTGCTAAAGGTGCTACAAAGCTCAGATGTTATTTCTTTGCTATTTAAAACTGTATCCTTACAATTTATCCAGTATTTCTTTCACTCCCTATGAATAATTACCTTTCTCAACTTGCTCTCGTGCTTGTTGGTTGGTCATTCCAGGGTATGGGCATACTCCTAAACTGAAGGTCTCCCACAAAAGGATTCCAAAGCTCCATACATCACTCTCAGATGTGTATCTCCCTAATAAAAGGAAAGCAAACCCTCAGCTTAACATAAACAGAAATAGTTGTTAAAGATAATTATGGCCCAAGATTTCCTGTAAAGGTAAAAGTGTAACATAGGCAAGCTTCAGGCAAAACAAAGCTGCAGCTTTAACAACACATTCTACAGATTTCACAGTCTCCAGTATTTCAAAGAGTGAACAAATTATATTAAAGCCAATACCTTGGAACAACAGAAGCTAACTTTAGGTGTTACTATTACACACAGACCATACTACATCAGTCATGCAAGTTAAGAATTTCTTTCCTTCTTAATGTACAAAAATATTTTTGTTCCAGTATAAAAGGACAGAAAAATGTCAGGACTTCCCCTATCATTTACAAGCACTATCAATATAAAATATTTTTTTAAAAAATTACCCTTCCCAGTTCACTATCTTAGCATGGCAATGTTTATTCTGAGAGGAGCTACCACCAACGCTCTTTCTAAGTGTGAAGCAGGTCGGGTTCTCATGCTTTGAGAAACTGATCTCTGAAAATCTAAGTGTGGCTGTACCCTGAAGAACTGATGCACCTAATCAGTTTAAGAAAAAAAAAATCAAGCCTGCTGGTTCCATTGCCTCAAACTATGCTTCAGAGACAGCAAAACAGGTAATTGATACACAATTGAATTCTAAGCCTCTTTGTGGAATGATAGCTTTCTATTACAGGAAAAGGAGACATTTTGGAGCAGATATTTCTATTGTCCCTGATGGATTCACATCAGAAAGTTAAGACTCCTAGCCTTTTGCAGCAGAATCAGTGAAAATGTTACCTTAAAAATCCATTTTCAACATTACTTTCAATGTTTCTCATGACTGTTCTTCTTTGTTCCATACTATTACTTTGCATTTATGTGTCTTTATTCTTTAAAAATGTCACTAGTGAATGTATTGTTTGTTTATCTCTAATCATCAAACAAACCAAACTAAGCCACTTCTGACTAAGAAAAAAAGGAAAATACATGTAAATTATAGTGACAGTGGTGACAGTGACAACTGTTCTGACGTCAGAAAATTCAGTTTACTCTTAGACTAAATATTACTTCCAGCTGTGCTATGTTAGCCTGTGTTCCTCATAGCTGGCAATTATGGACATTCACTATGCTCTTTGGAGTAAGATTAGTTTTCTTGTCTGTATATCAACTCCCCACAGTTTGGCATCCAGTAATTTAACACTTTTCACTGTAAGCATTCAGCAGATACAAGATAGGTGATTAGCTGTTTGTTTTAAAGAAAGTACAGTTCTGTACAGTTAATTATATTTTCTGCTATTATATTACCTGAGGGGAGAAAAAAACCATCTGTTTAGGGAAGAAACCCCTAAGTCCTCCCCACATTACTATTAACATCACAAATAACTCAAAATATTGTAGGGATAAAATACATGTACTAGACGTGTTTTAATTTTGAAAGACTGGGAAGTAAAAATACCCTATACTTCTAATATATGCTGGTTTTGGTGGGGTGGAATTAATTTTATTCAGCGCTGTGTTTTGGATTTGTGCTGAATACAGAGTTGATAATACAAAGATGTTTTTGTTATTGCTGAGCAGGGATTGCACTGAGCCAAGGCCACACTGGTGAGGAGGCTGAGGGGTGCATGGGAGGCAGGGAGGGGACACTGCTGGAACAGGTGACCCCAACTGACCAAAGGGATATTCCAGACCTTGTGACATCAGGCTCAGTGTATAAAGTGGGGAGAAGAAGGAGGAAAGAGGGGACACTTGGAGTGATGGGGTTTGTCCTCCCCAAGTCACCATAATGGTGTGGAATGGCACTGAACAGCACCTGCAGAACCAAAGGTTTCATTGCTCAAAAACCCCAGTTTTTTCAGCCATCTGAATTTTGCTTATGACTTCTGACACAATGCCCTAACCACCCCACTTGCTCTAATCTGGTTTAGAGCCTTCACAACTTGTGTTTTTACTTAATTTAAAATACTTTAGTGACTGCTCTTAATTTGTTATACACAGTGACTTCAGCAGAGACTAAACCAGAACTTCTTTGTAGCTTCTTAAGCACATTAGCACTCATGTAATGGCCAAATGACCCTATCCCTCATTTTTCTCCAGCCTTTGAATCTTGATATTAAAGACTGACAGGGCCAGTGGTTACCAGCTTGTTTTGGAATACTGCAAGTTTAGTTTTATTTCATTTTCATATCTTAAATACCTCCAGTCTTACCCACACAAATCAATGCAATTCTTACAACTTTATTATTAGAATGGAAAACAATAAAACATAATCCAGTCAGTTTGACTCATCTCTTTCAAGGGCGTGAAAAAAATATCCTTCAAAAATACACAGAAAACTTTTATAACATTTTGAAAGTTGAATAGTAAGACTACCAAACATATTAACAGGTGTTTGAGAGAGCTTATTTCCCAAACACTACAGAAAATGACTTATAGCAGCTTGAATATGCATGTGCTTTAGGAAACACAAAATAAGTGGATGTTAATCAACAATCCCTTCCTCTCCTGTACTGTGCAGAAAAAAAAGACTCAGCAGAACAAAGTGAAGGTGTTGTCACAAGAGCCTGCTTCTTGCTAAATGTAGCCAACTAGACGACACAGTTATAGGGATAGGTTTTCATTATATATCAAAAACACTGTATGCATTTCCAAAATAACAAAAATAAAAACCCAAAAAACCTTTTATACTGGATCAAACACCCAAAAGGGCAAAGCTGTGAATGCTGGCAACACTAATGCCTCTTAGAATAATTTGTAATACAGGATCAATTACTGTGACTAAATTTACTGTCAGCCTTTTAAAGGGAAGATCTGCTTTACTGTGTCATGTCATTAGCTGCTGCAAAAGTGCTAATGAGAGGAAGCATTCTGCTATCAGTCATAACTCACAAACTTATGATTTCCAACACATGATATCCAAAAAAAGGCTTTAAGAGATGGCAGAAATATTTATAGACACTTCAAATGAAGAATTTAAAAATATTTTATTCTATGTACTCAACTAAAGAACTGGTTGAGAGAAGTACATTCAAAACATGCCATCATTTATTAAATATGTGCTGCTTCCTCACAGCCCACTTTACCTAGAAGAACTTACTTTTCTAGTTTCATATAAGCAAAAAAATTAAGTACAGCAGCTTCTGTTTCTATTCTGGAACTATTATTCATGTAGTGTGGACCACCTCCCTCAGTGATATATAATGAATTTTTATCCCCAGTATAACAGCCTAGTGATACACAAAAACAGAGCTGAAAGAAAAAAGAAAATAAAAACTGCAGTTAAAAAAAAAAAATCAGTGACTATATTTTTCACCAATGCAATGGGTTATCTAACACAGTGTTCTAGTACATTAACATTTTCTACTGTTTTTAGTGAGGGGCCATAAATATGAAGAACTTGCCATTCATTTTGCTAACGATCATAATTTAGATGACTGACGAGGCTGTCTACAAGAATGAGTCAGCAACAGAACCAAAGCACTCTGCTATTCCTGCAAAATAACAATTCTGATGTTGCTGCCTTGTTAATTTTCAAAGGCAAAACTGTGGTTTTTACATTAATCAGACTGAAATATTAAAAGTATCTTAAACATAATTATTTCGAACAGGGGAAAAGGAATATTGTATGTATATAGACTTGAATATTGTGGTTCTGAGGCTTTTTACTGTACTTCGGATTTTTTTTTTTTCAAGCAATTCCAGTTATGTCCTTACCGTAGTTCAGAGCTTCTGGAGCAGTCCACTTGATAGGAATCTGCTTTAGGCCTGATGATGAGTACACGCCATCATCCTCTTGCCGGGACATCCCAAAATCGCTTATTTTTAAAATGTTGCTTTCACCTACCAAGCAGTTCCTTGCAGCCAGGTCTCTAATTTAGAAAAAGAAATAAACACCCACATTTTTACTGGTTTGAAAGCACTTGGAAGTCATTCAAACTGACTGAGCCCCTCAGCCAAGACAGTGGTGCCTGTCAGATGCTTATTTACAAAAGGCTAAAAAACACTTCACAGCAGTTGTGGGGAAACAGAAGTGAGGGAAGGTGAAAAAAAGTCAAAAATAATGCTATGAAGAAGTGAGGGGAGGAGATGCTGGAATTGCTCCAAGTGCCTGAGAAGAGATTCCCCTGCAGACCACAGAGAGGAGCCACAGCGGAGCAGGGGAAGAGTGTGAGGTGCAAGGAGAAGCACAGAGGAGCTGTTACGGGCTGACCAGAACCGCCATTCCCACTCACACCTCAGGGCAGGAGGTGAAAGATTCCTGAGTGAAGGAGTGCCTCAGAAGAAAGGAAGGAGAAAAGTATTTCAGTTTTATTTCTCACCATCCAACTCTATTTTAATTTGCAATACATTACATTCATGTTAAAAACAAGTCCAGTCTGTTTTGCAATGATGGCAATTGGTAGGTGATTTCCTTGTCTTTATCTTAACCTACAAGTTCTCTGTCTTATTCACTTCCCTGTCCTGTTGAGGAGGGAGTGAGACAGCATCTGCATGGGTGTCTGGCAGCCAGGCAAAGTTAACTCATCACAGCTGCCCTCAGTGGTCACAGAAATAAACCCCAGATAAATGAATCAGATCCTATGTAAAATGAAACAGAATTTGAAGAAATATCTTGAAATGTGTTCAGGATGAGTTTCAGTGAGAAACCCAAGAAATGGCTTAATCTTCTCTCTGCCTGTTAGAGTTTCTATTAAAAGTTACTCAGCAGAGAAAAGGAATTTTGGTTCAGTGATAGATGAGAAGCTCAGAAAGTCAACTCCCTCACTTCATCTCAAACTTTTTTTTTTAGATATAGCAACACCTTATAGAAGACCTACTGTGGCTTTTCTACATGCTAATAATATATTATAAACATACTATATGTATATTACATGCGAGTGTTCCACAGCTTAGTAAAATACAACATAATAAAATATATGGTATAATTCCCATCTTTATAAAATATAAGAAATTTTTAAAGGGACAGATATGTTAAGCAAGAGGATTAATTCCATACCATTAGGAACATCATGGTCAAAGTATTTTTAAACTAAACTTACTGTGTTTTTGTTTAGCTTAAATAGCTAACATGCTCACAAATGGCTTGCCTTACATGAATATTCCAGAAAAACTACATTAACTTTGATGTTTTGAATTGGAGCTGTAGCATAGTTTTGAAGTGAATCCCCTGAGCACTTAATGCACATTCATTGGTTTTTGAAGAATGAATTTGGTGCATGCAAACTACATTGCTCTTGGAAAACACTAACTGAGAATTCTGCCCATGATGTGCACAAAATTTATTTCTACAGCTACAGAATTTTGTTTCTATGGAATTTGTTTCTACAGCTAATGCAAAAAGGAAGGTCTGAACCACTGGCCAACAGCTTCTAACATTAATCATAGTGGGGACGTTAATGACAAAGACTGAACTATATTTAACCCAAAGTAGAAGTCTTGAGCCGTATTTAAGGATGCTGAAGCTCATACATCCACTTTCATCAGCTCATCCATATTGATATTGGGCTATGCTATTTGATATGTAGACAGAGCCTAGGTATCACCCTAAATATTACAACTTGATTTAAGAATTTTAACGTATTTGACTCACACAGCTTTTCTGTCACTAAGGACATCTGTTGTTCTAGAGCTTGAGTGATATAAATGAAGTTATTATTGAGGTTTGAGAAGATGAACCACTAAAAAACCAAATCTGAACTCACAGGCACCAGCTGAAGATGTGCACAAATGCATAAAATAGCTCAGTGTGCACTGTGTTATGAAGTTTGATGTTAGCATGTGGTATTGTTATATACAGCTATATTGGTTAAAGCAAGTGAGCTGCAAAACAAAATCAAATTGTTATTGCTTATGTTCAAGTATGCAAAAAGTATCGCCACAGAACCTCAGAATTTATGGCTTAGGTTCCAATCATACTTCAGTAATTAGTTTTTTATCGTTTTACTCAATATAGTCTAGTCTAGATTTTACAACTGATGCACATAAGGAGTGGAAAAAGTAATGAGGTTGTACCTCAAAGAAAATTTACAGTTAACTGAAATCACAGGCATCTCCCTGCCTGAAGTCTGACATAGTATTTAAACACCTTGAGTCAGTTTAAGAAAAACCTATATACTGAGCTGCCTTAGGTTTATTCCTCATATGTAAGTCTGATTATTAGGGAAAGCAGATTGTAAATAACAGTATGGTGCTCATAAACAAAGACTACACTCAGTTTGCATAATTTTTGTCAGTTTTGTATTTATGAGTTTTCTTTTTCATTCAGAATCATCTAGAGAAAAAGCTTTTCATCCCTACTGAAAATTGACTAAAACACTTCCATGAAAATCAACTGGTACTTGTGGAAGTTGGTAAAGACTGTGACACTCTGTTCAGGATATACATAAATTAATGCTACAAAGAGCAAATTAAATGTTTGCACATGAGTATGCGTCTCACAGTATTAACACCTTTTTCTGTTTTTAGCTAAAACTCTATTTTTGATGCTGTAAGACTCTGTACTACTTCTAATACATCATTTGTGTTAATAAAGTCTTGTGAGCACTTGATATATTTACTTCTGACACAAATTTGCCTTTTTCCATCTTAATGTGTATTACAGGTGCTTTCTCTCACTTATTTAGAAAACATTTTAGATGTGATACTTTCATTCCTCAGGCATACAAGTGTCCCAAAGTTAGATTATCTTGTTAATATTTCTACTGTCAGTGTACATCTGTTTCATACCCTCAGTGATTTGTTGCTTAATTTTACAGATAATTTTTATACATATTTGCATGCTTAAAAGCATTTTTAAAAACAGTTACACTGAAAGCTATAGGTATCTCAACTTTTGGGACTTTTTTTTTTACTACTGTTGTGAGGGTTTGTTTAAGGTTTTTCTGTATTTTGCAAATAAATTCTTCACTGTTTCTCATTATGTCTCACAGCTTCTATTAAAGGGATGTTCCTATTTTTCAGTCTAGACACAAGAGAAAACACTGAAGATGCTTTTGGGTCAGTGTGATTTATTACAGAATTTATAGCCAGAATCTGGAAACAAAATGGCATCAGCAACTATTACTCCCATTGCTTTAAAATAGTAAATTATGACATTCATTTTCTTCCAGTTTCCATGATTCTAATTAATTTCTATTTTCTACAGAGAGGAGTTCTAGTATAATAGTGTTAAGGGGCTTATAAAGACCCTTTACTCCCTAAACTTTCATATGAAATACACACAATGGAGTTTCACCCCATATGTAATCTAATCAACATGAGTTAGGGGGAACATGAAAATGTAAATACAGAGGTCTGATGACCAAAATTAACTGTGAGAAGTCAATATTAAAGATAACATCAGTGTTAAATATTTTTAGTAAATCATGACTCTTTCTACATGGACATTAAAAAACCAAACCAAATCAAACAAGTAAACAACAAACCCCCGAAAAACAATGACAACATAACCCCCACACACCAACCCCTACACAAAAAACTGCACTAAAATCAACTACATTCTGTTTGTCTTCTTCCCCCTAAAAAAACAGCATGTTCTACTTAGTTTCTCTTCCTTCTCCCTAATGTTCCCTAAAGCCAACATCCTGAAGAAATAGAGAGACAATTGCATGAAATCAGGTGTATCTGTTTGGGATTTTCTTTTTTTCTCATAAAGCATTTGCTGCTAAAAGCAATAATTCCATAAAATCAGTATTTATCCTTAACACAGTAAGCAAGAAAATATTCTTTATTTACATTGTGGAAGATCTACAAATTGGGCACAAATTACATTGAGGTGCTACAGAGTAAGTGCCTAAGTAAAAGAAAAACTGACTCTCACCACTTAATACCAAGATTATGTAAGTTCCTAGTACTGCTGGGAACAAAGAACCTTCCCCTCAGCTACTAACAAGTAAAAACTACTAAGTAATTTGGAAATTTCCTTTTTAAGCACTGCTCTGCAGTCCCTATAAATACAAACAGGACATCTCCCAGGGATCTCTAATACGGTTTGAATCTGCTGAAACTGTAAGAGAGAGTTCGTAGGACTTTTGCTAAAAATTCAAAAATTAAAGGAGGAAGTAGAGGCACTTTCTCTGTGCTGGGAGTTATTACCACCTGGATTCACGTCTGTCAGTCAGGATGTAAACCTAGTAAACCTTTCTCTAAAGACATTCTTACACTCCCTCCACACCCCAAAGGAACTACAGAGCAACTACTACCTAGCATTGCAATGGAATTCCATGAGTCAAAGCAAATCAAAGTAAGAGAGTAAACTCCTCATTACTAAACCAGCAGCACAGACTGCCTCACTGAACTAATTAGCTATTTTATATTCCATCCCTGGATTGTGCAGTTAAAATACTCTTAGGTGATAAAAGCAAGTAATTAATTAGTGTACAGGATCATTTTATCTCCTCTGCACATTGAATTAAATGAAAATAGTCTACTACCGAAACACAACAAAAAGGGGAGGGAAGTGAAACTACAAGATAAATTATTGGGGTTTTTGTGGACTGTAAGATAGTACCTAACCTTCAAACACCTGATGTAATTTTCAATAGTGTCTAAATCAAAACACATACATTTCAGAACTTTCTTGATATGTGCATGCAAACTTTGCTGTATGTGGAGAGTACAACAAATAATATGTGCCTAGTAACAGACTGGGAAAATATCAGAGGGTCCAGAAGAACACCCTTTCATGTGTTCTGTGTTTTCTTTCCCCTTTTTACATTAATTGTTTCTTCACATTATTTTAGCCATTATGAACACCGGTGGAGCCATATTAACTACAACGCCAATAACTTCTCTCAGTTCTTCATATAATGGCAAGCCCATCTTCATCTCCATAGTTGAACAGTGCTGGCAAACCAGAAAAACTCCAAGTGGATGCAGTAGTGATTTCTCAATAACGTCAGGTGCTCTGCTTGCTATCCACAGTTTTGGATATTGCTCAGCTCTTCTCAACTACAAAATAAGCAACTTTTCCCAGCCCACAGCATGAGTGACATTCAATTACTCTTTCTAAAGCACTTTCAAGTTTTCAGATGAAGGACTTAAAAATTTTGCAAAAGGAACTCAAAAGACAGAAAAGTAACAAAACAACCCCCACAAAATTGTATTCAGTAGCTGAACACGACTGCCAACTTACTGTCTGCCACCCAGATATGACTCAAGGGACTGTACAGATCTACTGACACATTAGGAAACTTTTATCTTGAGTTTTATTTTGGTAGGCTACTGTGTTCCCTCCATTTTCCTAGCAGGGCAAGTCTTCTGTACCAGCAGTTTTGAAAGAGATAAAGAAGGTGATAGTAGACAATGAGCATTTTCTGAGAAGAATCAAAGCAGTAGACTATGAAGATGGAAATGAAGCAATAAATTGCTGCATCATCTATTCCTCCCTTTTTCCTATTTCTGAGGTTGTCTTCACAATGCCTGCTCCTGGAACAGAAACATTCCTATCAGCAGCATCTAAATGGTTTTTATCTGCATTGTTTCTCAACTGTTTTAGAACTTAATAGTTATTGCCTGTATTCTTCTGAACAGTTATTTTGATGAAAATGGCATCATAGTAATTTTAGTCTATAATAGTCCTCTATGCATTGATATCCCTGTAGATTTTTATAACCTATTTTTCCTGTGCTCTGCTGATTAGATGTAATATGCTGAACAAAATGCCTAATTCTTTTTTTCTTTTTTTCCCCTTGTGCTGTATCTTGAAACAAAGGTTTGCAATCCAATTTCTTCTGTGTGCCCATTTTAATGAAAAACTAAGGGTCTGGACAGTCACTAGAGTGGAAGATAGGCAACTTCATGATGATCCTACAATATTAGAGAAACTAGAAAATGAAAAATACCTTCTGGAAATCCTTAATGACAGGACAGACAGAGGAATAACACCTCCGCTGGGTTCCATGCAACCATTCCTAAGCTCTTGGGTTTTGGCAGAAACATTACAGGACGTACACACAAACATGGGTACATTTAAGAAACATGTAATATTCTTAAAAGTCCTGAAAAATCTCTTTGATAGTAACGGAATTACCAGGGAAATTAAGTGTCAAAAAATAATTATCCAATATGTACCAGAACACAAGTTTACATTTTGTGCTTGATAAAATTACAGTGGACTGAAATCACAATCACAATGTCTTCCATTTCCATAACGAGTCGTACAAGTAGACTGCATTATTCACAGGAAGAAAAATACCATTTTCATGAAAAAATTTTCACTGTATCATTCACAGAAGCAACTAAAATGAACTACAACATTAGAGCACACAATTGTGCTAACAAGTGCATTTTTATTGTAATATCATGGCTTTATTCAACCTGTGCGGTAACATAAGACTTATTACGAGTGTCCTTGCCTTTTTTAAACCAGAAGGATCCCTCAATTTAGTCCTTAATTCTGAATTTAGCTTTGAATTAATCTCTTCCTTATTCTATTCTACAGTATAATGTCAAAATGTAATTGATTTCTCTATACAGAAGCTTTAAATATTGGTTTAACTTGTTTACAAAACTGGAAACATCTGAAGAGGCAGATCAGATACAGTCAAAGACCATATTCCCTTGTCCATTATATACCAGTAATAGAAAAGCCTGCATGCTGGATTTAAAGAAAATGTCTAAAGCAGAGTTGCTTCTATTGCGGACTTCCTAATGACTAAGATTTTTAGAAAATAAACTTTTCATTCTATTAAACTAAGCATTTCCTAGTGTTAATATTATAATGTGTTAAGTTCAAATGTCTAATAATGCAAAGCAGAGCATAAGAAATTGAAAACCACCGTAAGTGCCCAAGAAACCAAGAAATTCAAAAGCACAATTATAATATGGGTCACTTTTCCCCCCCACCTTTTTCACTAGAATTAAATAAAATAGCACACTAATACAGTATTTGCAGGGCTTTTCAAGTGCTCCTAGTAAAAAAGGAAGAATTTCGAAGTCCTTCTGTCTTCTCAGGCTAGATTTAAGTACTTGCCACAGGTGAATATCAAAGTTCATCTAAGGCAAGTAGCAACTCTACTGCTTTTTCAACAGCCAGCACCAATTATGTGGTATTCAGTAGCTGTAATTCAACTTACCTCTACACGCATTTCAATCACTTAAACTTACTTTTGCTCTTACAGCAGACAGGTCTGGATTAAGATTTTAGAAGTCACAGATAAGCATGGACTGACATTCATGACTTTTCAGTATATAAAGTATTTTATAGGAACTAGACCCTGAAATAATTTATTAATGAAGGTAAAAAAAAAGGTAAGGGTAATAATCAGGCCACAAAGAAATGAACCATCCAGCATAATAAAGGTAAAAGACACTACATATTCATGAAAATAATACACAAGGAATAAGAGAAAAAGCAAATAAATTGTCTGACTAGAAATCAGGAGGAAAAGACAGCAGAAAAGTAGCAGAACAAGCCGTGCTAGACAAGAGGATTGTGTTGCAGTCCAAAGCTGAGTGGCTAGAAACTGAAAAAAAGAAACCCCCTGAATTTTTTAAGAGACTGTCACAAAGAAAGCCAGGAGCAAAGACAGAAAAGGCAGCCACATTTTAAGAAAATTACTTCTCTGGGGATGTTTCTTATTTAGGGAAGAAAAAAATCTGAACGGATGGCCCAGGTAGCATACGACAGCTAAGCATTCTTAGCAATGGAAACCATTGACAAAGATATACTGTAATAGTCCACTAATTCATGATTTTCCAATCAGAGAAAAAAAATTCTAATTTGTACCTGACAATGTCTCTCCACCTTTCATCAAGGATTACCAACAAATGCTTAGTGCCATCTCGATATATTTTAAAAATAGTCTGTTTTGTAACTATAATAAAATAATCTTGAGATGAATGAAAATGAAGATGGTTAATCATTTACTAATTGTCCTAGACAGCTAAGTAAGATTTGCGGTTAGCTTACAGAAACACAAAGGAATTTCATGTGACTAATACATTGTAGAGGATTATATATAAAAATTTAGAGGAATAAAATTACCTATTCATTTCCTGTAAATTAACAAGATAGGAAATAAACTCAACCTCTGTCCTGGTTTTTGTTGCTATTAATTAAAATCCAAAATACTTTTCCTACTCAAAAATAAAACTTATATGTAGAAGGAAATATTTTGCATATTTTTCATCACATGAAAAAGAAGAAAGTGATGGAATTTTGATGGAATTATGGCGAGGTACCCAAAGTACGAGATGTTGAAGAACGAAAAGATGACAGTGCTGATTAATGATCATTATTACACCTCATATTGATAGCAGAAGATGGGACAGGACTTCCACAGCTTTGGGAACTGCATAAACTCATATGTTAAATGCATGTTCACCATGGTAATATTTCACAGCTGGGATGAGTCAAGGAACAGATGTTAATAAGGCCAGGGGCTCCAAGTTCATCACCTACTGAACTCTATCCTTTTTCTTCTATTAAAACCTTACACTATCCCATGAAGTCATCTGTTACAAGAATGTCCTTCCCCTGGAAAATCCAGACTTATAATATATTTAGAAACAGCCCCTCTGCCTCTGGTTGCTCTCTGCTGAAGCATGTTCACTCAGGTAGGGTGTTGACTCCCTATGGATCTGGAGTGTTCTGCGTCCTACAGGAATTCAAAGTTTGTTGGAGGTGCAGGAAACACTTCCCTGTGCTTAATTTAAAGACAGGAAAAGAATTAACTATTAGAAAACTACCGCAAAGCTACGGATTTACTGTACCCGGCTGTTATTCTGAAATATTTTCACACAAAAAACTGTTCTTCCATCACACTGTAGGAAGACAGGATGCTCTTTGCCATTTAGTGTTACACTCATTTTAGCATCTAGCATTTAGGCAAAGGTTATAAAAACCAAAGTTCAGCTAGTCATCTGCTAAACGTTTAAAGAATTCTTCCTGCTTAAAGAATTATGGGTAAGAAATTTCTTATAAGGGGATATAATATATGTCAACAAACTGGAGTTGCCTGTTTCCATTTAACAGCTTTGTTAATGATCTGAGGGAAAAGTCAAACAGGAATTTAATTAAATTTCCAGGTATTATCAAATTAAGAGCAGCTGCAAGCAACAGTAAGGGCAAATAAATAAAAAGAGGGAGAGAAGGAGAAAGTGAGGGGAAAGAGGGAGAGGGGAGAACAGAGAGAAAGGGGAAAGGGGGAGGAGATGTATCTGTTGGAAAAAATGTTAGACTTAGCCTGTAAAACAGGAATTATTATATTTTGAAAAATTAAGCCTAAATACAAACATTCAGTAAAATACAAATACTGCCAGGCAATCATATAGAAAGAAAAGAAAACCAAAAGAGATATGGATTACAACTAAATACAAGCAATGGAATTAAATTGAGTATTGGAAAATGAAACCTCATTATCTTACAGATGGTGAGAAATCTAAGAAAATTAAGACACTCTATTTTATTATTGCAGTTACTTAATAAACTAAAACCAGTTCAACAGGTATACAGACCAGTGTCTGTTTAAAAGGGATGGACTGATTAAGTAAACTAATCCAACTTTTTATTGACCTAAAGTAAACACTAGAATTGTCAGATGCCCTGGAATCTATTATCGTACTATCAGGCATACAGTACACAACAAACTGGTAGTGGTCAAAGAGGGAAAGACCCAAAGAATTATTAATTTCCTGAACTAGTGCACTTGTTCATTTTATCACATATGAAAGGGCGACTTTTTCAACCAGTCACGTATTTGGAGAAACAACAAAATTTCAAATGCAGTTGACACAAATGGCTAATTTCTGTACGGAAAATGCTACAAGTATTGCCAGCTGGGTACAGGTAGACTCCCACAAAGCAGAATGAAATAGCTGCTGCCTCCTCAGATTTCCTCTACATGCAGCTAGAGGCATTTATTTGTGATTAGAGGTAGTCTGGTTTCACATGTCAAACGTGGCCCCAGACTGCGTGTAGCAAAGCTATCACACAAATTTTGGCCTCCTCCACTGCAGGCTTCTTTAGGGAGCATCAATTTGCCCTTTGCCCTAACCCAGGCTGGTGTCAGCAGCACTTCAGTGGCACTTCAGAGCTCAGCTCCAGGTTCGGACAACACCTCCTGCCAAGGGCTTGAAACATCAGTAGAGGGGAACTGTGCAGTTCTAAAGAACAGGTTAAAACCATCAGAGAAGAATACTGGCCCACTGTCAAATCAAAAAGATTACCAAGCTCTATATAAGTTACGATAAAATACTCCCCGAAAGGGAACTGAAACACTTCAATTTAATAGCTCCATGATAGTTAAAAGAAGCAGAAACTGCCTGCTTAAGGAAAACAATGTGTCTTTATGTTTGACATAGAAAAATCTTCCATAACTTTTACAGGCATCTAGGAGTTCTGTCTGCCTGACTCTCACTGAAGGTTACAATGCTCTCCTGTGGTTACAGAGATGCTTATTGACTTACAAACTTAGAAACAACTGGTTTCAATTTACAACTGAAGTCCAGCTGTGTTACAGAAGATCAATAATGCATACAGAAGTTTAATAACCCCTTTGAACATAAAATGTATTAATAAGTAACCAGGATAGATAAATATATTTGTGACCACAATGCTAATATTTCATACTTGAGTTTTGCCAAAAAAAGTCAACAGCAGACAACCCTGTCATCTCAGGTTTGCTCTCTGTTAACGATACTCAGAATTTTCATGAGGAGGGAGTGGGGTTTCATGAATCCATGCACAACCCTGAAAGGAGATTAAGAAACTAGTCCATATAATGTCATACAGCATGGTCTGCACAAGCAATAATGGGCAGGAAGGGTGGCTTCCCAGAAGCAGATGAGAAGTCAGAGAGGTCTAAGATACCAAGCAGGAAGGACAGTCAATTAATGTGTTAGTGGATAGGCCTGGAGGTTTTTATAACCCACTAACTACTAAGATGCAATATTCAGAGCAGTAAAGTTTAAACCCTTCCTTTAGAGCATATGTAGGCTTATTGATGTTACTGATCTCCAAAATCAAAATTATTCCAAAGCAGAAGCCTTTTAAGTCAAGTATTATTTCTTATAGCATCCTAACTCCTATAAATAGGTCAGGTTTTTTTAAAAATTGGGGCTTGGCTCTTATTTCACTCATCTATTTCTATTTCCCAGAAGCCAGGACACTTGATGAAGTATCTGACATCCAGCATTGCCAGGAGCTTTTTATGTCAGGCTTAAAATGACTCAGCTGAAATCTGTGAACATTTAAATAGTGTAATATTGACTCAACAATGATCTCCATCTATCTTCCAAACCAGTTAACATGCCAATATGGCCTTCCTTGCTGTTTACTGCCTTGTACAAGGGATTTTGAAATAGCCTTTGACAAACAGTAACTCCTTATTTGAGGCAAATCTCCCAGAGATATAAAAACGTTTCATAAAAGCATATCCATGCACTACAGTTCTGCTAAACAACGAGCAAAGAGGCTGAGAACAACAGAGCAATGACAAAAAGAGAACAAAACATGCACTTAGCTTTACTCATCCTCAGCAAGAGTGACTCCTTTCAGACAGCTTACATTTGATCCCAATATTTTTTTGTGAGCAGTACCTATTGGAACTGAATTTACCTTTCAACTGAACAGGCATAACTTCTCCTAAGTTTCTCTTAGCTTTATGAGAAAAATGTCCTGATTTTCCAAAAAGGGCTGGAAAACAGCCTTTTCTTTATTATTTGATATGTAGAACTATATGCTATAACGTTTTTTAGTTCCAGAAACTTTAAAACCATGTTATTTCATGAATACACACTAAAATCCATCACACATCCTTCTTTCATCTGTTTTTCGCTATGCACACAGCCATAGCACAATGCTGAATATGATACATCAGTGATAAAACTACAGCACTATAAAGCTTGGAGGCACTTCTGAAAAACTTCCTGAGGCAGTGGTAAAATACAGGGTAAGGTATATAATCATTAGTGCTATTTGAAAAAATAGTGTCTCAACATTTTGTCAAACCTACAAAATAGGTGTAACCTAGTCAGCATACATATATGTATTTATATGTGTGTGTATGTCTGTGTATAAAACTCAGAAAAGGGAAGTAAGTTTCTTTTCTTCAGGAAATCAATTTGGGAATTTATTATTTGTTACCATATACAGCCTAAAATTTCTTTATTGTTTCCTCTCTGAGATAATTGTGGTACATTCCTCTTTAGAATGCCAAGAATTAGTAACAGGAAGCCAATAAAATACTAAACCAATACACTGTATCTTAGATACACACTACATCTTTTTCCTTTTCAGAAACACTGATTAGAATTTTCTGCTGTAAGAAAGAAACCAGGAAAAGTTCTACACCCTAAAGAAAAGAAATCAGTGCACGAAAATATGTTTTAGCTTCCCTAAACAAACACTGACACACCCTGTGGTCAATGATTAGTGCTCAAAGAGCCACCCTAAATCTCACTTCTGAAGCAACTGCTGTATTGTGGGGACTGCATTCACCCCCTTCTCCCCCTCCCTTATTCTTCTGCTTTTGTCTTATCTTATCATCTAATTCGTTGTTCATCATCTACTAATACCTCCTTTGCCCACTGCACAAATGGAATCCTGTAGTCCATCTTTCTTAGAAAGAAATTACATTTCACCCACTATTCTCCACTGTTACAGGGCTATGAGAGTAGAGAAAATGTTATTTACACTATCCAGACTTTATGGTCAGCACAATAGCTTCCACAAACACTAACTGCATGTTATTTTTATCTTAGTTTCAATATAATGTACTTTCATTTTTTACTTCTTGCTTCTTAATTAGAGAGAGCCTATTGCTCTCATGCAGTGAGTAGATTTATTATTCTAAAAATGTTATTCAAATTGTTTTACTGAATAATACTTGTAAATTCCTAATATTTATCAACAAGAAAGTGATACTGCAGTAAATAAAAACAAATACAGCACAATAATTTTACACTTAAAATGCTACCGTTTGTTAAATAGAATGAGAGAGTCTAAGAAAATTTGCTTCAATTTCTTTCAGCCTTATTTCCTTTATTCCTAGCAAAGCTTACTAATTTTTCAGGAGTGAGCACTCTGTATCACAGATATCTCACGAGGAAAAAGGCAGACTAATTCAATGCCACAATGGCAAGAAAAATGTATTTTTCATACTATGCAACTTCAGTGACAAGAAAAAAATCTAAATCTCCTCCTCTGAAATTTCCTACTAACCGTTTACAACCTAAGACTTTTTTCTGATATAAGCCTTTTTATAATTAGCTTTTGCTACTTAATGTTTCTCCCCACCGTCTATAAAATACCCAGTTTTCTAATAATTTTCATTTTACATAGAACAACTGCCCCTCAAGAATAAAATAGACACACTTCTAAAAGAAGAGACCATGTAACTGTATGCATCATATACAACATTTTGTTACAGTATCTCACAATATTCTGAACTCTGTGTTGTTCTTTTGGATTTTCTGATGATTTCTGGAACCCAAAGAGGAATTCAGCATGGCAGAAAGACCAGACCATTATCTGAGATTTCAGGAAACAGATTCATTGCTATTTATTTAAACATGTTAGAGCAGCAACATCAGCTAGCAAGTAATACAACCATACTTTACCTATGCAGTAACAAGAACAAAAATACTTCCTTCTTAAAATTTTTTCCTTTTGCGTATTTTTTCCCCTCACTGTTGGGGTTTTAGGAGTCATCCTGTTTTCTTTTTCTCTTAAAGAATTTTTCCCATATATGTTGTTGCTAGGGCAACTAAAACCAAAAGAGCTGGCCAAAGAGGGAGGGGTCCAAGGGACTACTCTCTTTCACCTGGGGGTTGGGTACACCTCGGGCTGGCTGCGGTTCTCGGCGTTCACAGAGCTGCCATCGTGGTGGAAAGGTCAGCACTGCAAAGCTTCCGCTTTTCGGCTGCTTGCTTTCTACGGGAGAGCATCCGGGATTCCCAAGCCTGCCTTTCCCTGCCCTGCTGGGAGCTGGGCCGCAGCCACCCTGCCCCTGTCCTTGCTCAGAGCCTTCGCTCCATCCCAGCCCACACGCTCTGCCGGCCGAGACCTCCCGAGGGTCCTGCTGCAGCACCGCAGTTTGATCCATCTCGCTGACACCCGGGATCTGTGCTCATCTCTGCCGTTCCAGCCTGCTGTTCCCGAGGGTCTGGCCGGGCACCGGGATCAGCTGCCCAGGGGTTTGTGAAGCTTTCCGTCCGTCCCTCCCGGGCCCCCGAGCCGCCATTGCCGCGCTCCCCGAGCTCGCTCCGGAGCGCCCCCTGCAGCCGCGGGGGAACCATCGCCCCTGCCCTGCTCAGCGGGAGCCGCCAGCGCCCCTGCCGGCCGTGAGCGGAACTGCACCCACGGGAAAGGGCCCGGCAGCCGAGAGAGGCCGCGCTGGGTTTGTGCTGCTGTTTGCTGTCACTGCCACAGCTATTGCTGCTTGCTTGCTTTGTCATGCATATATATATATTAGTAAAGAACTGTTATTCCTATCCCTCGTATCTTCGCCTGAAAGCCCCTTAATTTCAAATTTATAATAATTCGGAGGGAAGCGGGCTGCATTTTCCGTTTCAGGGGAGGTTTCCTGCCTTCCTTGACAGACACCTGTCTTTCAAACCAGGACACTCACTCATGTCTCACCCAGTTGTGCAGTAAAATCTGGAAGGGCAGGGACAATGCAATGGAAAGGTGTGAAATCTCTGAATGAGAAGCCCTGGACTATCAGAAGGTAAAGGAACTTTAAAAAGTGGGTTTAGGGTAATTTTCTTACAAAATATTAAGCTTAAAATGGCATATTCTGTCCCTTTATATTTGTATTCAACATAGGCTCCTTAGCGAGGATTTATCATGTTCCTCCTTGTAAAACTGAGACCTCAGGTCACATATAAGTTAAACACAAACACAAACACTCAAGGTTCCTTAAAAATACAAGAGTCAGCTGACCAGAATGAAGAATCTACCTTCTCGTGGTAAATATCCAACTTCCAGTTGCAAATTGACAGATGAGATGTACAAAATAGAAAGCAAAAATAGAACCCATTATACATTTCTAGCTATTGCAAAAAGTAATGGATTTTCAGCTTCCCTTGTGTTGGCAGTTATCAGTGAATTCTATCACCACATATATCTGTATTAATATAGCTTACTAGCAATAATGACACTGCATTTTTTTAAATACCTAGATCTACAAAATAATTCTGCATTAACGTGCCAACCAATTTAACTACTACTATCTTTAGTTAACTCTACATGACATTTTTAAAGCACCATCCCAAAAAAACTGAAATATTGAAACTCAGATGTCTGAAATAATTGGGTATTTTCTCCATGTTATGAAGAACACATAAAAGATGATATTTAAGCACATACTGAATAGGGACCACTAGGGAAACTTTGCAATAAAATGAAAATATCAACCTTATTGAAGCTTTTAACAGACACTTCGAAACATTAATATAAAGAACTATGTTTGACTGATCATACTGGATTATCTCTGATGCCATTCATCTGATATACAGGCTGTGTTCTCTTTAGACATAAAATGGAACCTGAAGAAAATGTCAATTAGGCAAAAATAAAGATGAAACATTGTAACTGCCTTTTCAAAAGAAAATACACACATGGAAAGAAAAAGATAATTTCCCTTTATTTACTTTATATGAAGAAACTTTGATTTGCCATTCTAAGCTACGGAACAGCATAATCTAATATCCTATACTAAACTGGCCTCTGGGAACATTAATTATTAATATTAGCCTCAGAACAACCACAGTTGAACAAGAACTTTCTTTTCCACTAGTATGAATAGATGCCTTATAATTTAATATTTTAAAAGAAGAACAGTAAGTGGTAGAGATAATTAGTACTGGAAAATCCCTATGGCAAACAAAACCTGTCCTAATAGCAGCTGAATAAAGTACTATGTTATTCCTAAAGAGGAAAAAAATCAAACAAAAAAGCACCAGAACTTTCAGTTCTATCATTAATGTAATAATCATTACGTTTGTGCAGTCCATTTTAAGTTTGTTTAGCACAGTAACATGAAAAAGCCACAATTCAAATATGTATTTCCTACACACTGTGACCATTAACTCATCTGGTAACGGGACTACCTTGAGCACAAATCAGGAATATATAAAAGACAGCACGGTCTTATGGAGATAGAACGACACATGGAGATTTAGAGTAAACAAAAATGTATTCGGACCTTCCTTCTATCACGCTCTGGCCATCCAAACCCACACATCTATGATTTTAATTAAAAGCCTTACGCAGCCATGGCAAAGCTCAATCTGTGATGCCTAGTTTGCTTTTAATATAGCCTGGGGTGAATTTCAAATAAAGCACACAAGGGGAAGCAGTATCAACCAGTACAACAAATGCACAGCATCCACAAGGAAAAACTGTATTTCTCCTCCTTTTAAATTCTTTGTTACCAGCCATGTCAAAATTCAATAGCTCAGGGAAACAGATAAAAGATTAGAAGAAAGTTCAATTTTTATTCAAAAGCAACTCTTCACCATAGTTCACAGCCACTTCCATTACAGCATACTTCAATATTCACTCTTATTATAATGCATTTAAAGTATACAATATTCATGGGCTTGCATATTCATGTTTCCTGGGGTTTTTTTCCTTAATACTTTCAGATCAGATTCATACAAGCTCACTAAAGAAAAAAATAATCATGCTGCTCAAATAAGATCTTAGACAACCAGAAGAACTGATTCAGAACTGATCCAACTTTAATTGCAAACACACTTCTCTAGGATCAAACTACACTCACCAATGTGACAGCACAAAAAAAAAAAAGGATGGAGGAATCTCTTGGAAATCTATTCTTAAAAGCTAAAACCTGGTATATAATACTCTATAATCTATTCCTACATGGCAAGCTGTGTGAAATGTAGCACCGTTCACCTGCCTCTGCTGGATGACAGCAGTTGGAGTGCACCATATTAGTTATTCTAGGGTTGGAAACATCTCATTTTGAAGAAACAAGGTAGTGTGAAAATGATGATGAATAATTTCCTGGAGCATTTGAAAGCAGTGATACATTTGTCTTGATCAGTACTATGGCCTGAAATGCAGTTTTAATAGCCACTGATGAAATAAGGATCATGGCAGACCAAGTACCCCAGCAGCACCCACGCAATGCTGGCATTAGTGTGATGAAAGCGGAGCAGCACCACAGTTTTGGAAACAATCAGTGCTTCCTTTGTTTAGCAGCAGCTGGGAGTCCTAAGAGCAGCTCTCTGAACTCAGGTTTCTTTGAAAAGAGTTGGCAGGCAGATCCTCACCCTCAACAGAACAGGGAGAAAAAGTGTTTTTGCAAATGGTTCTTCCATTAGTACCACTTATGACCAACAGAACAAGTAAAAAATAACAAAGTGTATAAAACTTGTAATGCTGTAATTGCACAGTATCTTTATAATCTAATGAAGTCAGTGGAAATACTTGTTTTGGTGGAAAAAACCTTTCCAGTTAAGAGGCAACAGAGAAGGTTCTATCAGGCATGTCCATATTAAGAAATAAAAGCTCAACACACAGTAATGTGCCAATCAAATTCAAAGTTTGACTAAAAATTATTTTCCAGATGTGGCAGAGTAAATTTTGGTGGCTTTTTATTAAAACTAACAATATATCTATATACAGTGGCCTGCAGAAAGTAACAGTTCTTCATCTAAGTTTCCATTTGTGTTTTTATCTTTAAACAGAATGGAAGTATTTCTAACATTCATATTGGAAAAAAATGCTTTGAAACATCATTTTATATAAAGCAGAGACATCACCTTATAAAAAAGGATCAAAACTATGATTATTCACTACATTTATGGGTTGTTTCAACTGCACCACTGACAATAATATTCTGAAAGACATATTTATTGAAGCACGATCAACAGATATTATCAACACAATAGTATATATTTTCTCAGTCATAAATAAATTTTCCGTGACAGAAAGCTATAGAAATGGAATCTCACATCATCACTTCATTTTATACGTGTAATTCTGAAGGAATTGTAAAAAGATAATTAATGGCAAATTAATCCTTGCTCTATACCTTGTAAAGTTCAGGTGATTTACCACCAAATGTAGTCTTTCTTCCTAACTCATACACTAGGGGAGAAAATTAGAGAGACTGCAATAAAGGCCTCAGGCATTGCAGCTGGCCAGGAGGAAAAGCAATATTCACAGAAACATGTTGTGCCCAAGGAGTCCAAGCTGCTGCATAACAGAACCAAACCAGTAGTTCCACAGAGCACGGGGTCACGTAGAGCCTCCCAAGGGCACACACAGACAAGTATTTGGCTACAGTCTTCCATGGGATTTAGGTTGACAGATCAAGCAGACAGGTTGTTTTCCCTTCCTAGGAAGGAGACCTGTTCCATTTTGGAGCTAAAGCACCACTCTCCTGCTCCCAGGAGATTTGAATCATTCCTCAAACACACAGAACTGAGCAGCACCTATGCCAAATTGAAAAGGATTGCTTTTCATCCTTTTTGTGGTAGCTGAACTATTGTTCCAGGTAGAAATGAAGATTCACAGGCAATGAAAGATTTACTAAACTATTTAGTACAGTTCTTAAGTTCATGGTTATAAAAGGGTTTGGACACTTTTTTTCCTAAACCCTATACATGAGCAGTTACCAGCCTAGGGAGGAAAAAAAGCTCTGATAGCAGAGCAGATCAGCTAAACTAGATTAGTAGAAGGGAAGCAAGTATTTTCCTAGCAATTTATATGTAATTAAATTAAATGATACATATCTAATGAAAACTGTAGAAATTCTGAATTAATATCCACAGAGTCAGGATTTCATAACATGAGAGTAAACCAGATTTAACACAACACATGGTTTTTAACAGCTACAAAACTAAGGCAAAAAGAAGCAGTAGCAATGACTAAAAATGGAAGACCTAGACCAGACAACATGATCATCTTGCCAACCAACACATTCTTATTCTGGAATACTGGAGACTTCAAGAAGATAAATTCATTGAGTGAGAGGAAAATTTGACCTGGAATGCAGGGACCTTGGTCCCTGTTTTCTCACACTCATAGTGCACCTTTTGCAAATAAATCAACCGGGTCCTGTAGAGGACATCCCTACACGTCCAACAGAGTCCAACAGAAGTTGCAGCTTCTCTCCTACAGCCTCCCAACATTGCTTTGAAAATTAAACATAAATTATGGACAAATGAATTCACCACATGCAAATCAAATACTGGAAAAGAAGGCCACTCACAAATGCTTATTAAACCAACTCAAATTATCTCATCTCCGTCCTTACCTTCTGTTTCTAATTAACAGAAAAATGGAACTATCTAAACAATAGCATATAGTAAAAATGAAAAGCAAGGAACAATTCTTCAACCTCATGTTAACTAAATGGAGATGAAAAGACTACATTCTTCTGTGCATGTTCAACCACTCTTTTTATTTTTTTATAACATCTTTTCACGCAGGTTTTTTTTCCCCGTAAGTGCAGTCATTTCTGCTCTTTAAAGAGAAACAGAGAGCAAAGAACAAGTGATATCTGGATGCTAGAGGTCATGAAAATGTAGATCAAATAATCATTCAATAATCACTTACATGCCAATGTAAGCATTTTCACCTACTGAAACAGCTAACACATAAAAAGATACATACAAACACATACAAACAGCACATTGGTTGTGGCACTGTCCCAACTACTGAAAGGGTAAGTTAAATTCAGACAATAATTTCCAAAATCCAATACAAATTTGGGTAGAATTTTAAAATATAAAGGTTAAGTGTAACTACTGCAGTTACAACTAAAGAGCAGCATTAAAAATAATATTAATAAACTGATTAGTAGCCCTTAGTTACCCTTAGTAGGTAGCTAAATATATATGATATTAAATCAGACACCTAAACTACTAAAAAAAATACATGGTATTCTGAAAAATACTTAAATCAGCAAATTGAGTACTGTAGAAAGACAACAGCATGAAGCAAACCAATTTCATTTTACTGCTATCTACATGACAGAAACTATTTCTAATGATACATTACTGATCTTTAACCAATAGTATCAAAGCCTACGGACCTTTAAACAAATTAGAAGACTTGGGGTTTTTTTAACCATTGCTTAGTCCATTGTCTCTAGTTAATTTTCTCACCTCTTTTTTATCTGAGAACCACCTTCAGTAGATGAAGTTTCTGACAAAAAAGAACAAGTTTAATGTTCTTTCAGAAGACCGCCACTCTTTTTACAGATTTCTAAAGCTTCCTCCTACTATGAATTAAATTGTTCCATTCCCATTTACCTGCCGTCAACATTAAATTTACACACGACTAACCTGTCTTGCCTCACCTAAAAACAAGGGAGCAAAGGCTCCCAAATTCCTTTTACGGACCATGCAGACACATGGTTGTACTTTCAGTGCTTGGGTAAGGAAATTCCAGTGGGGCTCTGAGTCAGAGCACCCAAGAACTTGCTCACAGAGCACAAGACAGCTTGACTTTTCCATGATTTTCTGGGCTTTTGTGGCAGACAGGAGTTCTAGACTGATGTACCTCCAGCCACACCCAGGGTGTCCAGAAATTCTGGATCAGTGCTCAAATTCCTCAAATAGGGAACAGACCTAGCAAAATTCTATGTATGCTAAGCCTATTTAATTGCAGTTTAGCCTTTGGTCAAACACGTTTTAAAACTTCATTAAATACTTTCCTATAGTAAACACTTATTAATCAAACTATATTAGTAACTAAAAATAAAATCAACCAAGGAAACAACCCATAAATTCCTTTATCATTACTGCAAAAATCACTAAACTTCATTGGTTGTTCTCCTGATTCTGAGATTTTCATTATGTTTACCTATCAAATTTAGAAAAAGTAGCTCATAAATGAAGTAAGCACATGCTATGGCTAACCACACTAAATAAAAGAATGCTGTATACCAAAGAAAATAAGGCTGGTAAACTAATACTGGAAATGCTTATTTTGATTTATTAACCTGTGTGTTTCATAAAAGTAAGCAGTTTTCCTATGCACATGGTTTGCTCACTGGGTTGCACTTTAAAGCCCTGTTTCTATTCAGAATAGGTTTCCTAAAAATTCTGGTTCTTCCTTTAAAGAAAGTGCTAGCTCTCTCTGATAACCTTCTGTAACAATCTGTGATGAAAAATAAATTTCATTAATATTTTGAAAATTAAAAAGTAAACAAGGGGAAAGAAATTCTTCTCTCCTTGTACTACAGTATGAGTAACCCAGGCTGTGTGCATTGGCAAGTCAATGGCACTAACAAAACAGATTTCAGCTCTTTCTCCTGACCTGGGAACTACATGACACATTTGTACTCAGATTTCTAACTGAACAGATGAAACAATGAAATCTCCATATGGTAAGGCAGTACTCCACGTATCTTCTCTCTAAAACACATTCTCTAGATCACTATTAGCTTTGTAAACGCATCTTAGGAATAGGAGTTCCTATTCAACAACCAGCAGCGCACATTTCAGAGATACAGTGAGGCTACACTGTCATCTATAGTAACTGTTCTGTTCCATAGAGCTGTGTAAGGATACCCTTTGCCAAGTGTTAAAAAAAAAAATTATAAAACTATTCATATTCACTATCATTTAATGAATAAATACGGAATTTTTTTTCAGTAACTGCGATTACGAACTTCAGTTATCCAGCTACTGTTTTTATCTTTGGTTTAATTTTCTAAGAACACAAGAGCTTAAACAGGCACTTCAGATTCAACACTGATCTGACTGCTACAGGAATTATTAAGCACTAGAGCATTTATGAGGCTACTGTAAATCACTAATGCTGTTTCTTGCTCTGATTTTTATGCTATTATATCCTTGACACACAGAGCCAGGCTGAAACACATTCTATCATGACAGAATGCTTACAAGCCTTTTCTTGGATTTCCCTAAGGAAATATTACATCATTTCAGATCATGAGTTAGGGTTGTTTTTTTTTTCCTCAATGTTTCTTATACAACATGATCTTGCAGAACTGTTTTGATTAACTTGATGTGCAGGACTGCAACTGACCCATTCACTGCTGATAAAAATCTAAGAGAAATGCCACTCAGGTCTCTGGTAACAGCATGCACCAGAAAGGTGTTAAATCCCAAATGGAGTGATTATGTAAGTGAGGTGTCATATAGCTCACCTAGACATGTTCTACAAAGTGAAAGACATCTACATCAGAAATGAAAACATGTTCGTCACAATTTTTCGGTGAAATGGATCATCATGATGTTTACATCTCATATTTCAGGCACAGCACTAAGCAGGGTATATATTGTGCTATTCTGAGGGAACAAAACAGGTGAAAACTAATTCCATTCACTTGAATACAAACCGAGTATAAGTACAGCAATGGCAGAGTCAAACTGCAGAAGAAACAAGAAAGAGGAATGGTAGGAACAGAAACAAGAAACTCCAACAGCATCATGCTTGATAATGTTCCATATTTCAGAGAAAGCAGCCCAGGCAATTAATATTTTAACATACAGAACTTCAGCTCTTCTCTTTTACCTGAGAAACCAGTGAATTTTCCTGAAGTGTGCTTTCCTGAAGCACACTTCCAACATACCTTCTCTGTTAGCCCAACAAGTATTTGTAAATTTCAGACATGACATAAGCCTCACAGACTGCTTCTTGCTATGATTCATTGTCACTGTATGAATCAGGCTCCTCAAAATGCATATCATTATGGTGAAAAATAATTTTTAACTTCTATTAGTAACACCAAACTATAGACATCCAAGAGTGTAGCACTTTTTATCCGAATGAGTATTTTTGAATTAGATAAGACCAACTTTCAGAAAAAGTATATCTTTTTTGAAATCACAGGGTTCACTCCTGTGATAATAAACACCACACACCTTTAAACCCCTTGCATTTCCACTGAGCAAAGGTACAATAATGAGAAAAAAAATCTTCCTTACCTATGTATACAATTTTTAGATTCAAGATATGCCATACCAGAGGCAGCATCTAACGAAAATTTCACCAACTGTTTGGTTTTCAGCTCATCCTTCTTTTTTCTTAGGAATGACAGGAAATCACCTCCTAGAAAATAGACAGATAAACAGTGTGACACAACTGACAGGATATTCACATTTATCTCTCATGAGGGGTGCAAGACCAAACACAATGCAGGTTATTAGCTGTTCTCCTGATCCCATCAGTTTAAGGATAGCCCAAGAAAAAGGAAGGAACTTGCCTTTCAAAAATACAAGTTGCATTAAATATTAGGTGCTTAAAAGTGAAAACTGTACAGCATGCTTTTGATATACCCAAAGTCTTTACCAGTGTACATTAGATACAGACTCACTTAAAAACTGTTGACAAAAAAACCTGATAATCTGTCATCCATATTCTTCTCTAATCACAGAATTATTAATTGTGAATAAAGAGTTTAGGTCCTATTAGCTATAATTTATTTATAGCTATTTATTTATTCATTTATTTACTATTTATTACATAAAAGTAATTAATTTTTAATTGAACATTTGCATCAATGCTTCTCAAATTCTACACTGATGTGTTTGGAGGGGTAACAAAGTGTTTTCTTCTTGGGCAACGTTAGCTGGACATTTGACCAAGCAGTAGAAGGTGAAAAGTCATTACTGTGCCTTCAGAGTCTTCTGCCTAGGAAGAGCAAAGCCATTGTCCTCTGGTCTGAGAAGTGGGAGGGGTCAGCATGGAGGATTTCCAAAAAGCAAATTGTGTTAGCAAAAAAAACTTCTCAAAAACTGATTTAATTTAGGACAAAGGTAAGTGGGAGGATTATTACTGCAGAGCCATGTTCTGATTGATATAAATGTATTAAAGATTTTTCTAAAATATATTTTATTATTCCAGGCAAAGACAAAAAAATCACAGCAGAGCTTTTCGCATAACACAATTATTTGCTAGTGAGTAGCCAGTCATTGCTCCAGTACTTGCTTCTTTTCATTTAGGACTGAACTGACTGTGAGGATTCTTTCTTGCAAACTGTTACACAATTTTATTTACTGCCTTTTCTTAGCAACAGGAAATGATGGTATATATTAAAAGTTTCATATGTGACCCTTTTTTAGGAAGCCATTTATATTCATATTTCATAGTGTAAGGAATAAAGTAAGACAATATTAAAGGAAAAAGTCAGATGTTACAAAGTGTAACTGTAATACCTTCAGACATTACGTTGGAGCTGCCCTTCACTCCCAGACTGCATAACACACAGATGGGAGAGCAAGAGGTGATTGGATTGCCTCAACTGTAAAGCCAATTTGAAATACCCTCTGTTTTGCAAAATAGGATTACACATATTACATCTCCAAAGTCTGACAAGAGTGAATCTTGTGATACTGTATTGTAAACTCCAATGAAAAAGGACAGATGACCACTGCAAACTGGACTGGGTAATAATCACCTTTTCTTTAATCTGAGTGGTTACTGACATAGTCTGGTAACTGGTAAAACGTAGCTATTGCCAGTGGGAAGTAAGATAAACACTCCAATTAAATATGTGTCATTTCTTGCACATGTAAACAGAATTATTCTAGTTACAGCAGACAGCTAAAAATAACTTCTAAGCAATACCCCCCTCCAACACACACAATAAGCTGACAAAAATTTTGGTATTTATATGCTGAGACCTCACTGCTCTCTACACAGGAATCATCTTTTAATGAGTAAGTATGATTATATGACTTTATGAATGCGAAGTCTTCCCGTCTTGACAAACTGTGGCATTACGTGAATGAGAGCAGTAAATCAAGGCAGCTTATAAAAAAACATGTAAGACCATCTTAAAAACCTCCATTCTCAATCAACCAGTATTTCAGTACTGAAGACTAAGAATTGCTAACAGCTTCCCGTAGGAAGAACTAAAAAAACAGATAGGCTCAGTTTGATATTCTGGGAGAAGAAAATAAATAAACAAACAAATACGAAAGGAAAAAACTACAAACAAGCAAAAAGCCTGCAGAAACAGATCTCAAAAAAATCTCACAAAAATTCTCTATTTAAAAAAACCTGCCATGACAACATCAGTGTAAACCGTAATCCTCACAATTCATATAAATTCTTTGTATAAATAAGTTAATGCTCTCCAAAATCAATAGTAAAACCATCTCCACAATCAACAGTAAAACCATCTGTTCTTAAGTAAAAAAGTTATTAAAGACAATAAGGAAACTTAAGACAAACTTTAAACAAAAGAAAACCCAACCATATCCACTAAGACTTTTAAAAATAATACATGCTATAAATTTGTTTCCAATATGCTCAGGCTATCAGATTAACATCCTAATTTTCAACAATTTGTTTCTGAACGATATCAAAAAGCTGCTCGGTTCCTTATATCAGCATATGTCAAACTCGCAAAGCACAAGCCTGTTACTTTCCAATGCAATTCAATACCATAAGGAAGTGATTTAGACTTGCTGATTTTCAGAGAAATTCTAGGGCTTTCAGCAAAACCAACACCATAGATCGAGCTGTAAACAGTGTATTTGATGCCTATCAGAGTTTTAATTACATTGCTTTAATCTGTCTCAGAGTTTTCACAATTTGTTCTGTTTTCTTGTGTCTGTCCTTGCATAGAAATGGCAAAAACATCTTCTAAATATTCTGTTTAACAAAATTAAAAGCAGTGTTAGTTGCAGACAAAATAAAACAGCTAAGTGATATGCATCTCATTTTGTACAAGACATGTACTGTTTAGGCTTAATCTGATTATCCTCATTACTGCAATACTAACATAGGCTTAAGTGTCTGTCCTTTAAGTAACATATTCAAGAAGTTAGCAGGATTTTGGGAATTGCTTGGGATCTGCACACACCTTACAGACCCCAAGCAAGCGGTAAGGTGGAACGCATGAATGGGACCCTTAAAGCACAATCAGCAAAATTTGTCAAGAGACATCCATGACGTGGGTTCAGGCCTTGCCCGAAGCTTTACTGAGGACCCGCATACAACCGAGGCGGAGGGATAACATCAGTCCCTATGAAATATTGCATGGCAGGCTGTATCAAATTCCACATGTTCCAGGTGAAATTCACATCAGGGGAAAACTTGATTTACAGAAATATCTAATGGCTTTAGGTTCTACTTTGCAGAAGCTCCAGAATTACATCATGTTATCCAGACCCACAGGACTGGCCACCCCTGCACATCCCTTCCAGCCTGGGGACTGGGTCTGTGTTAAGTGGTGGGACAGTGATCCTCTACAGGCCAAGGGAAGAGGACCATTCCAGATTTTGCTGACTGCCCTCACTGCAGTCAAAGTCGCTGGCAAAGGACCCTGGATNATTTCTGCTCTCTCGTGCAAGATAGACATAACAAAGCATCTCCAGGCTTTGCCTTCAAGGACAGCCAGGCTCTTCTAGGCCCAAAATGCGTAAACCAAAGCCTCTAAGGGGGGAGCAAGCTGAGGGGAATGACATCATTAAACTGGGGCTTTAATTGGAGAATTAACCGTGGTATGCAAATGAACCAACCCTATAAAAGTGTGAAGAACTCGTGACCTGTCGTCCATCTTGGGGTCCATTTTATGGAAGCAGCCTCTGGCTCCCCAGGGTGTACCTTGAAGGCCCTTCAAATAAACACCTATCTTTATTCCCTTACTCTTCTCTGGTCTCTGTTTCTAGGTGGCTGGAGAAGGCATCAGTTACTCCTCAGTAAATTCCGACTTTTACTGTGGTCAATGCTCCAGCTATTCATCTTCACAGCAAAGAAAACACATGAATATCTTCAAGGATGAATTAAGAGTATTTCACTACAAACTCTTCAGTGCAGAACTGTGGTTAGGTAGTATCTTTATGTACTTTTTATAATAGGTTTTAATATAAAAAGCCCTAATTCACTATGTGCAGCACACAGTGTCATTCTTTGCAATGTAATAGCTGTTGATAAAAATGAAATAACCAGACCGATTAGGCTGTGAAACAACTGATACAAAACTAGATGACTACATAATAGTAAGCAATGCTTTCTCTTTTATGTGGAATTTGCATAGTATTCTGCATGACTACATGTTATTCCAGTTAATGGCCCACAACACCACCAGAATATGACATTTACTCCAACAACTTTAAGAATACAAAAAAAAAATTAGACCACTATATATATTTATTTATACATAGATATATAAAATAATCTATCAGAGACTGCTTGCCTGTTTTGGGTTTACAGGAGGATAAATAACAGTACTGGAGTGCCTTCCTAGTACAACAGAATTATTTTACTAAGTAGAGGACAAAACGTAGTTCATAAGCAGAAGCTCCATGAGAGCAGCCTTTTATAACTGCATTCTTAACACAGCCCTTCATGTATTTTGCTGTGAGTGGGAACTATTTCTCATGACATGCAGAAATTCTGAGACTGTGAAAGTACCACATATCAGCAATTCCTAGTGCTGGCTCTGCTTTACAGCATAAACTTCTTGTTGTACAGTAAGTAGCATAACATGGCAATAAAACAGTTCACACCTTGGCACACAAAAAAGAAAGCTAATGCTTTGAAAGAGGAAAAAAATAAACCCTGTGATCAATGAGAAGAAACCAAAAATGCAAGAAACAACAATGAAAAATGTTAAATAGGTTTACAAAGTATTTATTTATGGCAATCTCTGACTTGACTGGCATTTATAATAAACTTGGACCACATATTTCATTTCTCCTGAGCTGGTGTCCACAATGACACCTACCTACTTCCTCTAGGCACTCTTGGCATCATTCTGATAACCAGTATTGACACTGAACACAACTAAAATACATTTTGAAATTATGATTGGAAATCTTCCACTTAACTAGCATATAGACATACATTGTTTACATACTGTACCTCTATATAGCATCCTAGTAATATTATAAATAATTATACAAATATTAATAAATGTCTTAATACAATACCAATTAATAAGAATGATATGGAGTTATATATATTATAATTCATATGTAAGTTTTAATAAAGTGGAAAAATTTCCTTTGTCAAACAGCCTTTTTAACTAGGTTTGTTTAAAGAGGTCACTTAATTCTTGTATTTATACACACATTCATCATGCAGATGCATCTTGCTTGTGGCCACACCTCCTAATGGTCACCTAACTCAGGGGACCTCTAGAATTCAATACTCCTAATTGTTTTACAGGCCAGTGCAGTATTACTGAAATTACCTTTATCTGCGTCTGTAAGTATTTATAAATTTGAGAATTTAAATGGTCAGTATTCTGAGTAGCCTTGAAGCAATTTAGAATTTCCTTATTGCCCAGTATCCTAATCTCATAAACATGGGATCTAAAACACAAACTCAAATAGAGTTACTTAAAACTATGAATTTGAAATAGGAAACATGCATCTCTAGGGAATTCTAGGAGATAATTTTTTTAAGAAAGAAGCTGTTTGACAAACTACTAAAAATACAAGGGTTTAAAAATGCTAAACCACTGATTTTCATTAAAATTCTGTGCCTTCGCATTTCAACTAATGCATCATTTGTGTGCAATGCACTGCTTTCACTTTTTTTTTTTATTCTTTTATTTTATATATGTAGTTACAGAAACTGTAACTAAACCCAAGGTTTATTTTTCTAACTGCCTACAGAGTACTATTGTGAAATCCAGTTAAAACTTTATTTTCCCATTAAGCAAAGGAAATAAAAGTAGCTATAACCATGGAAAGTGCTGCCAATATAATATTAACAATGGCAGTAATGAAGTATGAGTAGAAATACCTGTATGTGAAAACAAAAGATGAAGAAAGTAAAAAAAAAAATTAAATTAATAGTGTGCATTGAGAGCTAAGGACCTGAGCAGCAGCAGCAGCAGCAAAGTAAACACAGAGAAAATGTGGCTTGTACCAGAACTGACCTGTGGATGACTTTTTAGCAGACAACCTGTGATGAGACCAGAACAGAGATGACTCACAAGCACAAAATAACTGCACGGAGATAAAATGAAGATGAGAAGGCAGCTCCAACACAGTTATATGTGCTATTTCCCTTCCTTTTAACAGGATGGCAGACCACAGACATACGATAATCAAAATAAAGGAAATACTGACAATGCTCAGCAGTCTTGCTTTACTTTTCAGATGGATCAAATAAGCTAGAGCATGAAGCCAATATCCAAAGTGACATTAAGTGCCTGTCCAAAACAGAGTCTGTAATCATCTGTCAAGAAGAAACCAGAAATCATAGTGAGACATCAACAGCTATCATCCCTTGTCTTCTCTGCTGCCAAAATAACACTGCCCAGACTACCTGGACTCATATGTTTTAGTATAGTGTCTGTAAGGATACCCACTGTGAGTGCATACATAAAACTTTATTCAGAAACTAACTGAAAAGAAAATCATCTTTCCCCAGGAGGTCTTCCATTCTTGAATAAGTAATTCCTGTAATTGTACTATGCTCAATAATCCATAATTGAAGGCCTTGAAAAGGATTCCAGATTAGAGAGACATGACAGCTGATGTGAAACAGAATGTACCTGAAGAACAGAGGGTTTTCTAAATCTAAAGAAAAACAATGAACATTTTTTTAAACACAGACATGTTAAATAGCTACTACAGCAAAAACTGTTTTAGGCAAAGTAAAAAAGAAGTATGAATAACAATGAATAAAAAGAAGTAAGTTGAATACAGAAGTTTTTACAACTACCAAAACACTTTGCTAATTTTTTATGTTTGGTTGTTTTTATTCAGTTTTAATATTGATTTTCTAGTTTCATCTACTTGCTAATTTGATTTTGTACAATACTGATACAAAATATTGTAACATCAAAGCCTAGAACATTTGAAGAGATAAAAATCTAACTGTAGTCTGAAATGTTACCACAAAAGGCGACAGTAGAACAGAGTTTTGGTCCTGTTTTAGTAAACATTAGCTCTGAGCCGAATTGAATTTTTAATCACCCAACAAAGGAGTCTGACTTTTCCTTTTCTTAATAATCTTGCAGCTGGAATCAATGAAGCAGAGAGGGAAGAAGAGACCCATACACAGTACAGGGCTAAGAGTAAGGCAAGGAAGAAGAAACAGGGTCTGTACATTTGTGTGTGTACTACAAGAGGGTTGGTGAGGAGAGGGAAAAGTTGGACACGTGGAGAGAAGGAATCCATGGGAGGTGTCTGGTTCTTTGGGTGAAATGCCCAACAAGAACAGATGACAGAGGCAGAAGCACAGCAAGTTGCAGAGACATAGAGACAAATCAAAATGGAAGCTGGATACTTAAGAGGATAAAGTAAGAGAGACAAAAAATAGAGAGGAAGACAGGGGTCTGTGTGAAGAGAAACTGTAGGGTAGACAGAAGGTGGCTTCACTAACCAGTAATAATGAGAAGATAATTTATTTGACTAGAGAAAAAAAGAGAACAGAATAGAAAACAAAGCCAGACAGTCACTATCACTGCACCTCATCTCTAACTGGACTTTGACTGACCCTTTTTTTTTCTGTTGTATTGATTTTAGACAGCAGGCAGTAAAGACTCAGGATTTGACTGCAAGATAGGACTCAGATCTGAAATCTGCTCACAAAAGATAGCTACTGAGGATGCACAATACAACCACTGGGGCAGATCATGCAAAGCTTTATTAAAGTTTTAAGGGCTCTCTAAAGAGAAGCAATTAGGAAAAAAACATGAATGATCTCTATAGAGATCTCACTGTCTTCAGAAGCAGGAAAGAGAAAAAAACCACACAAAAGTAGAAAATGCAGCAGCTGAATTGCTCAATGTGAAACTAAAAGTTCAGATCTTTCCCAGCATCAATCAGCATTCCAGGCCTGTGTATGAAATCAGTGGCACCTCAGAGACAGCAGGTCTCATCTAAGGCTCAGGCACACCATGATATACACATACTTCAGCTGCTCTTAGCATCTGCTCTCCTTTATCCAAGAACATAATTAATTTAGCAGAAAAGCTCAAGATATAGCAGAAAAGCTCAAGATAATATGGATATTGTACTTCATATTAATAAATAAATTCTACTTAGCCTCAGAACTGAGTTTTTAGTTATAAATGAGTCTATTGGCTCCAGTGCAAATAACAAGAAAAATGCCCAAAGTCAGCTGTGATTTGGTGTTATATCCAGAAGTATCACTACATGCAGAAAATAAGAGCAATTCCAGAAAAGTCATTTAAGATTTAGTAAGTTGTACCAGCTCCTCAGAACCACCTATAGTGGATCTGTAGGTATTTCTACACTCTATGCCCTGAAGCCCTCTTTTCCAAGAAAAGCCAAAAAGTGAGCCTGGTAGGTCAGGCAATACACTGGGCTTTATTTGCAAATTTTTTTGACATCACACACCCCATGGAAGTATGGAGTGCTGTAACATACAGGAAGTAGCAATGGAGTCACATTTCAGAAGAAAGGGAGTGAATAAACCAAGCCAGACCAAAACCAACTGCGGCTAGGACAGCATGAACAGGGTGCAGACGTAAGCCCAGAGCTCAGGTTTGGAATCATAGAATCCCTTGGGGTGGAAAAGACCTCCAAGATCATCAAGTTCAACCTTCGACCAAACATCATGCCCACTGAGCTGTATCTCAAGGTGCCAGGTTTACTCATTTTATGAGCACTTTCAGGGATGGTGACTGTGGGTACAGGCACTACAGAAATGGCCATGCTCATTCTGGGTGTGCCTGGGAGTCAGGGAGCTTCACATCAAGCACTGCTGCACCTGAGCTAATAAAACTTGTCACCTCTGATTTGTTTCTGCATCAGTGGCACAGGCAATTTGCATCCCAAATGATTCAGAACAAACCTCTACAGGTTACTGTATCCAGCTGCAAAGATAGAAGTTACGACCTTGCTGAACTCCCCCTTGGAAGCTGGCTACACATGTCTAGATATAAGCTGAACATAGCTGAAACCTAATTCTGACAACCTTCCCACACTATTAGATTACTAGGTATTTCCAGAGCTGTTTACATGTATAGACACAGCTCTACTTGTTTCCAGCTGCCAGCATTCAGAATGTATCAACACAAGTTAGATAAACAAGGAACATGAACTCACTGTTAGGTTAAAAAGGAAGTTGCTTTTTTTTTCAGCATTTATCTATTATCAAAAAGGAATTCTATGTTGGTATCAGGAAGGCACACTGGTACTCCAAAGAAATGTCTAGATTGCCTTAGTATGAGAATGAACAATGTCCATAAATACACACTGGGGAGAGGGGATGAGAATCACACTCACGGCAGATAACTGATAGAACAGACTAAATATGGTCTACAGGCACAGAATAGGTCAGGAGACAAGAGACAACTCCTGGGAAACCGTTTAGAAAGTCTGAGGCAAGGATCTGGTATAGGAAGATCATCCAGATTTTATAATAGCATAATATATAATATCCTCATCATGTACCATATTAGCATAATGCATATGCTAGAGAAAGCAAAATTAAGACTCAACAGACAAGACAGACACTTCAATTGACTATATTTGAATGCCTGACATAGCAGAAGTAAAATTATTCCAAAATATTTTTGGGGTTTTAAATTTAACCGTTGGTTAAAAAATGTTTAAATATACAGACACCTGAAACAGAAAGTAGGCTACCAACTTGTGATTAAACAGTCCAACTTCTAAAAGGAGCAGGTCATGAAACATGTGACTTCAAGCCTCCTTCTACTACCCTGAATCAAGCATTGGAACATACAAAAGACGCTTGCATCGACTTCCAATTAGACAAATCTTTCCAGAGAGAGCTGGTGCAAGCATGATGATGGTGCTTATCTTGCAGACTCTTTGCTGGAGGGACAGAGGCACCCTGGAAGATGCTGAAATAGTTGCATAAAATGGTAACTGCACCACAGGACTCCACATCTATCTTCAAAACAGCCCATTCTAGAACACGCATTTCAGGGGCATGCCAAGTTCTTACCTCTAAATTAAACTCTCCTTTCAGGACTAGCCAAGATTCAAGTAAATTGAAATGAACATAAAGAAGGAGAAGAAAGAATGTTGTGGCTTAGGATTGCTTTTTGCATCTTACAGATTACATCTGATCTTGATTTCTTCTTCCCCTAAAGGAAGAGGAAAAAACATTCAAATTTTTAATGGGACTCCTGCAGTTCCTTTTTGATTACATGGGAGATTGCATGACAAATTATAAGTAAATGAAAATGCAGTTAAATGATCCTGAGTATTGCAATGTATTAAAACCCACTTTGTCATCCATGATCACTAAAAGTGAAGTTGGGGCCAGAAGGATAATAGAAACAGTAAAGGAGAAGGGGATTTTAGTTTCTTTTTTTCCTGTCTTTTTTCATGAAAAGATGCTGAGTTCACCTTGAAAAGAAAAGAACAGGAAGCAGGCTCTGTAGCCCCCTCAGCATTTTCCTGATAATCTTCTCCACACCCCTACAAAATTCACCATCTATTTGTTTCAGGTCGTCAGTCTGGACTCTGGCAGTATTCCAGGCAGTCTTTTTGATCATCATATAAACTTGCCAAAAATGAGCTGTTATGAAAAGTCCTTATGCCCTGTGCGGCCTTAAGAGACAATGGCAAATAGTTCTTTTGCTGTTCTGAATACCAAAGCAGCTCCTCATGATTATTTCTCTCTCTTCAGTTTTAAGATCAACAATGAAAGATAAAGGACAAAAATCCCACTGGGACAACAGACACAGAGCAAAGACAAATGAAAAAATTGACATGAAAAATATGAGTAAAATGCTCAGTTTTTCAGACTGACTTGGCATTACAGAAAAGTTACACTCTTTCTTACACAGAGCTATAAACTCTTACAAAAAGTTTCTCATGTGGGAAACCATCCCTGACAAAGGCTTATCTACCCTAGAAAATTCCAGTGGTTGCAAATATGCAGCAATTCTCCCTGAACAGCTTTAAGACTCATGTTGCACATTTACTACATTACTTTTCAGTCAGGTCAGTCAAGTCCATAGGACAATAAAAACTCATGGCTCTATACTAACACCAAGCATTTGGCAAGTCTCAATATACAGGGTTTCTTTCCCCAGAATTCATTAGCAATACCCATTTTAACTTCTTCTATCTTTCTTAGGATAAACTGAGTACTTAAAGTGTATCACAACAGATTAATAAAAAGTCACTGTATTAAGTTATGAAATAATGCAGTATTCCTGTTTTTAGAACAGAAGATACCAGAAAAAAACTCCATGAAATGTGACCTGTGCAACAAACCTTATCAAACCATCTTAGAGAACATTTCACTATAAAGCAGTAAAAAGTAAGGAATAGTATTACAAACAATATAACTTATTGCAACCTATATGGTCTTCAGAGTTTTTCAAGTTACTAGCATGTTGCAACACTCTGGTTTAACTAAGAAGTCTTTTTAACAGTCTTAATATTTTCAAACTAGGAACAACAGCTGTCATAGAGAAAGAATCATAAGTCATACAAAAAGAGGAAACCTCTATGGTAAGTTCTCCATTAACAACACAATGTTTTAATAGAAAGATAATTTCTAAGTAGAGTTGTTTTCTCATTTCTTAGTCCACTAAAAATTTCACAGAAGAAAACCATGCCACTATAAAATTCAGGGGGTTTTATTATTACATGGTAGATGAAAAAGCATCCAGCAATTACAGACAGCACTGGGCTCTTATGAGGATCTCGGCTGTCTATCCTTTTAGTTAGTATTTCAATGTCATTTAGGTAAAGAAGAATAAAATTAATCGTTTGCAAGAGTGCTTTAAAGGTTATTGCAAATCTATCCATTATGCAATCACAAAAATTTTAAAACCATCTGCTTGGCTAAATTCCTTTTTCACAGACACTAGCTAGCATAACTTAAGCCTGCAAATCAGATCTGTGTATAGATTTCAACTTAAAAACACAAAAAACCTTTATGAGAAAAATAGTAACAGTTTATTGATTCATTTTCTCTGGCTATCTTGGTAATTTTGGGAAGGCAAGGGGAGGAAACGCAGGACCATTTGTTTAGGATTTAAAAAAAAAAATTATCTTTTAGCAACTCTCATTGCCCATTCCTGAATGGTGGTTTCAGGTCACATTTCTTGCATACGTATAGCTTTCCATGTATGCATGACGGAAATTGCTGCTACATACATTTTAGCTTCAGTTTACATAGAACAAAGAGGATCTTACTTAGTTTATTTTTTTCAACAATTAAAATAATAGCTTTTAGAAAGCAATAATAAATCTAAGTTATACAATAAATAAACAGTGCACACATTCTGCTTACAGGATGTTCCTTCCCACTTGTAGAGGAACCTCCAGAAAGACCTGTAGGACAAGACTAAGGAGAAAAGAGACCTGGCCCTCTAAAAACCCAGCCAATGGCAGGGAAACTGGATGCATTTTCCTGTATGTGCATCCCTTTAAGACAGGTAACACACATATATATTATATTAAGACCTTTTTCTCATCTCTTCATAGGTGAATTGCAAAAAGGAACAAGTATTTCCTTCTGTACTGGAGTAATCTGTGATGGATTGACACGGGGAGGACATGTACAGTGAGATAAGCATGACCAACAGCAAGTGAATAGTAAGTAAATTATGTTTTTTTCTCATTAATATGTAGTTAGTTGTGTTCAAGGCCAGGTGGGGTGGGGCTTTGACCAACCTGTTCTAGTAGGCGTTCCGGCCCACGGCAGGGGCACTCTAACTGGATCATCTTCAAAGCCTCCTCCAACCCAAGCCATTTATGATTCTATGTATCCATGATATGCTACATTAGTTACTACACCCATCTTAACACTTCTTTACCACCATGGCTCTTACTATAGGACACATGTCACTGCTATTAACAGCCCCCATACCACCCACCAGGAAAAAGGTCTACTGAAAAGTATAATCATCTTTGACAACTTTGTTTCTCTGTCATTTGCTGGCAGCATCTGCGCTATTTTTGCATGTAATAGGGCATGGGCACATGCTTCAATATGCATCTGCAACCCTTCTTTACTGTTTTCACTGATGCCTCTATCCATATGCGTAATTTTTAATCCTATTTACACTTGCAACAAAGATATCTCTGCAGAGCCAGTTTATGACAGAATCACTAACAGAGTAGTAGTACCTCTCTGCACAAAGTGGTAAGTTGCAATATACATTTCTAACACCTGAGTAAATTATGACCCTGAATTAAAATCAGAATCTGGAATGCAAAGCAGAATTAGCTGCTATGGAACCACACACGAGTCTCAAAAGACACAGTAGGTGTACAGCCTACATGTATCTGGGATACAAAAATGGCAGAAAATTTGCAAGCATTAGTCAGAAAACACAGGAGAAATCCTTTGTTTTATGGAGATACTTCTAATTTTATCCTTGGGGAAAAAACTGTCAGACATTTATAAATTACATGTGTTCTCAGCCATACATTCACAGAATATAATTCTAAGTTAAAACTTGCCATTTTAGTTATTAAACAGAATGTCAGAGTTAAACTGCTTAAATACCTTCAAGCATGAATTAAGACAAAACAATGAAGATACTGTGAAAGTTTAGTGTCAAGTGGAAGACAAGTTTACCACTATACTGTTCCTCAAAGGGCAGCATTAAATACCAAGTCAGAGAAGGATTAACTATCATTTTTTGTAATCCCATCCAAACCTGTCATTAGAGAAAAACAGTAACATCAGAATCATTGCTTCTCTGCTGATCTAAGTGATTTGACTTTTTTCTGTCAACTTCTTCAGAGCTGGCAACCTTCTGGTTTCTGCTGACTTGGTCAGTCTCTTGGCATGCCACCACGTAAGAGCGTGGGGCAAAGCGTGATGGCTTGAAGGTAGCACCGTGCTTATGTGGGCATGCAGGCAGAGCAGCCAGCCCAGAGGGATTACAGACCATCGAAACAGGGCAACAACTCTCTTTGCAAGAAGCTTCCTTCTGAAGCAAATTCAAACCCATGAATGTTTCGATAGACCTGAACTGCAAAAGAGGCATGAGAATCAGAGGAAAGTTCTCACTAATTCCTCCTCAACTGCATTAGCATGTTTCAACAACTTGTACAAGGCTCTGAAAAACCTGAACCAGAATGATGAAGATGTTAAAAGATCAGGATTTAGTTTTACCTTCAGAGATGTCTGGAAAAGCTGATTACTAAAGCACCCCTTAAAACTGAGGACACTGCTTTCAGTCTCCATTTTAATAAAGTTAATCATGCATACAAATATAATAATCTAATATAATCAAATTTAATAAAGGAGAAAACTCCACAAGGTCAAATATTTCATCAGTGGCCATACTATGGCCAGTATTCAAGAATTACAAGCAATCTAAGTCTTCCTGAATAAAATGGTTCTTAAAATAGCTTGCTGTATAATTTTGAAGACAAATCCAGTGATATATAAAACAAATACAGTGTTGCGTATTAAGCAGTACTAGAGGCTACCAAACCAACATATCTTCCAGCTGCTGAGAAAATCAACAAAGGGGTAAAATTGCCCAAAAGACGTTATCATACCAACAATCAGAAATTCACTCCAGCCATTGCAGAATAAAATGAACTAGATTCCAAAAAATAAATCAACCCAAAAACCAACCAATATATTCTGGTGAAGAAAAGATTGTATATCAGTAAAGGTGACCCAAACATGAGTTATTAAAATTGAAACATTACCCAGACATGAATTTTTTTAAAATACTTAACATTCACTACCTAGCTCTACTGTTAAAGGAAATACCATTTAATATCTCATCAGGAGAAGAATGAAGCTTCTGTAGTCTTCCAAGGCTACAGTAAAATTCTCAACAGATTTGTGGAGCTCAACCACTCCAAAGCTAGCAGAACCCAGTATTTCCAAAGATTTGCTGCACAGGTGACTTTTGAGGTCAGTCACAAGAATGCAGAATAAGACAAATACAATACATTTCACATTATGGAAACAACGAAACCTGGGGAAATAGGCTGCAAAAAAAGGAAAAAAACCCAATTACCTGGAACAAGTTCCATAACGATATAAATAGGCTGTCGTTGAGTGCAAACTCCTATTAGTTTTACAATATTAGGATGATCATATTGTTTGAGTATTCTGCAAAACACACAATAAGTTAATTATATTAACAAAATTCATTGTACAAACTGATTAAGTATTACAGGAAAATATCTTAAACCTTTAACATTAATGGAAGATGTCATTATTGTTATCAAAGAAAAAAATATCATTACTGCTATCAAAATCAATGTAACAGATCAATCATCACTCTGTTTGAAATGAAAGGCATACTGATTCACTAATAAATCAAAAATTACCCTTACTGTAATTTTACCATTTGTCTATGTGACATTTATCTATGTAACTGAAAAACAGCCTCACAGGTTTGCAGTTTCTTAAGAACCCTTGTATTCAAACAGCATTTCTGTGGTGGACCAGAAGCAGAGCTACCTTGAAACATTATGCACAGTGTGCCTCTATACTTCCCTGCTGCACTGTTCAAAAGCACACTTGTTCCAATTTTACTTTGAGAGATTAATTAATATAAATTTTAGAAGATTATAAGGACAGCAATTTTGAGAATTAAATGAAAACTCTGACATTTTTTGACATAATGCATTAATAAGAACATTCCCAGCCTAAAACAGCATGTTATGATTTTAAAGTGAAATGAAGAGCAATTTTAGAGACCTCATAACTTAAATGCTCCTTCTGGTATTTGCTGACTCAAAGCACCTCCTCCTTTTCCCTTTTTTCCTGGGATCAAGAGTAAAATACTAACCTACCTGGTACATACATGTAGCAAAAAATAACACATTCAATTTTTTCAGACCATTGTTTTTCCGTTAGTGTCAAGCTGCTTAACAAATGACACATCTCTGCTGTTGCTAAGTTACAAGCTTTTTAAAATGATCCAATAGATAGGGTGGCTGATCTCCATTCTATAAATGAAGGTAGTATCTTTTACTTTTCAATATTGATCATGACATAGATTGGGAGTGGAAGCCAAAACATATGAAGCTTCATAGAAAGAAGGAGCAAGGCAGTTTAAAAATTATGGCATTTATCTCAAGATGCCCCTCTCTCTGGAGTCTCACAACCTACCTATCCACATCAGCTGACACACAGAATACTTTGTGTAATGTGTCATTACTGTAATTTGAAAAATAAGCATATAATCTCATGCTGATTGACACAGCATAAAATACCTCTACTAGAGCAAACTCTTCTTCAAAAGAGAAAATTACTAAATGCAGTCTATACCCCACTAAGGAAAGTAACCTGGACACATTCAATCACCTCTATTAGCCATGCATGTAAGGCAGGAGTTAGGCCTGGTATAATCACACTTGTATTAACATTTTCCAATCTTCTTTTCCCAATCCTCATGGCGCATCTTAGAAGTTCTAAATGAAAGCACTTAAGACAACAAAATTTCATTTTACAGGCATGGCTTGCTTTGTCAGAGATGGTTTCAGCAAGTGCAGATGCTACTGCACTCACACGTTGAAAATGCCAATGTTTAGTTACCAGGGGCAACAGTGGTGGAATGTACTGAGGGAAAGAAAGGAAGGAAAAGTTTGACTACTGCTTCTTTGAATTTTTCTGAAAGTCAGGTTTTGTAAATGCATCTGGTGATAAAATCTGAAAAAAACACCACAAGCATTTATTTCAAGTAATTTTGCAGAACCTACCTGGCTTCTGACAGAAATTTTATTTTCAGTTCCTGAGGAAGATCTTCTTTGCAAGTTTTTACAGCAACTGGAGTTTTATCCTTTAATGTTCCCTTATACACCTCACCAAAATTACCCTGAAATCAGGGGAAAAAAGATCATTGATGCAAATAAAATCTTAATGAATTGCCAGAAAAAATTATGCAGACAGCTATTGAAACTGGCACAGAACTTCGGAATGTGTTTATGGAGCCAAATGAGATTTTCTTCCAGTATCTGCCCTAACAAAAGCAGTTCACTCTGACATAGTACATCTATTATATGGACAGAGCGTATGAGTTCTGGTTTGACCTTGCTGGAAAGAGGAAAAAATCACCATTAATTAAGTAATTAGAATTTTCTCATAAAATCTATTAGTAACTTTTAAAATCAACTGACACTGACTGTTGTTCTTATTCTTACTCCTGCACTCTTTCATTTTCACACTATTTTGTGAATTGTTCTTAACTTGCAGCCTGGAAGAGACCAAAAACTGACCTCAATAATGATGACAAAACACACCAAAATAACATAAACATTCTCATATAAAGGAAAAAAAATACAAAATACAAAGAATTAAAACACTGAATATTAATTTTTATCATAAATAAAGCCTACTGCAAAATGTGTCTGGTGATCCAGAATTTCTTTAAAACCCAAGCTCAGCACTGCTCTATAAAGGCAAATCTGTAAGGCTTCCCATTTGGACAAGATTTTAGAAAGCAGTTCTTTTTATAATCAGACATTTTAGGTAGAGAACAACATACCCCAAGGCAAGTTAATAGATATTTTAGCTTTCATAGAAGAAAACTGAAGTAATAAATATCACAAAAGTCTCCACCAGATGCAATTTTATTTAATAAAAAAAAAGGAAAATTAGGACAAAATTAATTAGGACACAAACTGAATAAAGCAGGAAACTGTGAGGTATAAAACAAAACACTGGTATCAAGAGATGAAAACAAGAAGAAAACTGTGGATCTCATACTTTTAGTTAAACTTTGTATTTCCCAAAGAATAAGCACAACTCGATTTTGAAACTACAAAGGGGTTTACGCCTGACTAATTTCCAATGGTATTACATTTCTGTGTCCTGGTATCTGGGGCTGTGTCTGACTTCCAAAAAGGCTGCTGGAGATGTTTTTCTTACTTTCCTGAGTGATGAAGATTTCATTACATCATGAAGCTGAATTTAGTGTTGCCAAAGAAAGATGACAGAAAAAGGAAAAAAGAAACTCACAGATGGAAAACAGTAACTCTCTTACAGTAACAAGGGAAGAAATGTAGAGCTAAACACGTTCCAGAATTTTTTTCTGTACTCTGGGACAAGGAAGATGTAGCTGGCAAGTGAGGCTTAGGATCTCTGACAGCCCTTCTAAAGCACTTCCAGAGGATAGCACACTACCTCTCATAGCCGAAATATCATCAGGTGCCCAAGATAAGCAGCTGAGCTGCTCCCAGCTCACTTTTTCTCTACCCTTCTGGTCAGAAGTATTTAACAATGAAATCTAAACCCTATGTTTTATTTAAGTATTGAAAATGCTTTACTTCTTTATTAAAAATATTGAAGTATTATTAAATACATGATTTTTGGTATAAGGCATTCCTACTATGCAGCTTTCGTTTTGTGGGGTATTATAGAATTAATACTGAGCAAATAAACTGACCATTCACTCCTGAGGTGAAGGAAAATCTTCATCTTTTCTAAGTCTGCATCTTTTACACATTAACATTTCATTATTTCTTCCTCATGTTTTCCAGGCCACTCACGGTTTTGCAGACCCTCAGAATTGTCACTTCTGTGGTGAATGGCTATAGTTCATTTCATATTTTTTCACACAGATGCCGATGTTCATATCATTCTTATCTTTTTTGTATGATTACATCTTTTTAGAGATGAATGCATAAAAGATTTATACTGTGTTCCATGAAAGTTTTTAGCCTGTTCTGTATTTTTTAAAGAACATCCTTCTATAATCACTTTAAAATTCTGAGTTTTCTTTATTGAATGTTAAAAATGCTTTGTGCCAAAAACATGCAATACACATGTAAACTGAATTTACTAAAATGATTTTCAAATTGCTTTAACTGTCTTTACACATCAAAACTAATTCATATTTATTTTTTAGCAAGTCAAAGCTTTTTTTATGCCTTGAACATCTTTATTTTTCTCCCTTGATACTATCTTATTTAAGAATGTGAAGATCCTGCAGTACCTGCATTTTGTGCAGACACACCTCAGTATGGTCATACTTTTTATCCTCTTACACTGCCAAAGAGATTTTATCCCATACAACGGAAGTTTATGACAGTATTTCATTCCCTCATTCCCTTTCTTGGACTTCTTATTGATTTTTTTAGTGCATATCATAGTAAGAAGGCAATTACTGCTTCGATTTGCCTCCTCCTCACTTAATCTTATTTCTCAGTTTTTGGAAAACCTTTTCAAACACTGTGTCTAGAGCAGCACTCACAATGGTCTTTGCAGCTGCAACGGTACCAAAAATGTGAGGAGTTTGCCTGATTTTAAAGACTTGTAGCTCCTAAGCAGGATTTGTGAAGTACAAGTTTATAAGCAAGAAAAGAATTAACTTAATACAAATAAGATTGTGAAATTACCTAATATTCATCAGTGAATGAATGAAAATAATCATGCACAAGCAATTACCATTTGTTTTAAGAAATATTGATTTAGGCATGTCATTATATCAAATTTTATGCACAAATACATAAACATACACCTGTTTCTCTACATGTTTCATTTATATTTTTCAACATTTTTCTCAGACTACAGAAAGTGAAACAGCCACATCATGCTTTACAGAAACATAGTTAGCTCCAAACACTCCCTAAAAAGAAAGATATGTAAGCTAGTTAAATACATTCAGCACAACCACAGTGTTTATAGTGTTTATTGGTAAGTGTGATTTACATCTGTTTAAAGCATAAGGCTGTCTTGTGTATTAACACACACAAAAAAAAGAAACTGATAAAAAAATTGCATACCACAGTAATTTAAAAGAAAAGGTATCCAAAAATGGCTTAATGTTTACAATATACTTACTCAAATGTTATTTAGCTCACTTTATTACTTACTTTGCCCAGTAATTCCCCCAGTGTGACATCTTCATGATTGAGAACCCATTTCTTATCCTATGAAAAGAAAAGCAGAATTTTCAGTCTGTGCAAATATGCAAGATACAGTTTCTCTAAGATACATTTCAGTAGAATGAAATAGAGCTGGAGAAGTATTACATTTAGAACACTCAACCACAAGCATACCAAGAAGTTTTAAGGCTAAGCTTTTATAATTCAAGAGTTTAGAAAGCTAGCTATGCAATAAAATAGTGAGTGATACCATATAGAAAATTTATTAGAAATTAAGCCTACAACATGATGGTATGTAGGTAGATGAACACTCCTCAAAGTTTCACACAAGCACTGGAAATTATATTTAGCACCCTGATTTAACAACTTGTCAAGTGAAAAGGGGATAAGAAAACTTCATTTCAGTACATGAAGTAACTTATTACTAAATCAAAAAAATTCCCACATTTTTCTCCTCAGTGCACATGAAAATGAACCGATCCTTTGACTTCTCAACAAGACTCATATTTGCATCTCTTACAACTTCTCTTGCAACTGGAAATATTACAGGCAACTGCTTGAAAATATAACACATGTCAGATAAAGCATTTTGTCTAGGCAGTGACCATCTCACTGTGCTGGGCACTGCTGTTCAGTTCTGGGCCCCTCAATTCAGGAAGGACATTGTGGGGCTGGAGAGTGTCCAGAGAAGGGAACAGAGCTGGGGATGGGTCTGGAGCACAAGTCTGATGAGGAGCAGCTGAGGGAACTGGGGGCATTCAGCCTGGAGAAAAGGAGGTTGAGGCCAAGTGGGGGTCGGTCTCTTCTGCCACATCCCAAATGAAAGGATGAGAGAAAATGGCCTTAAATAGTGCCAGGGAGGCTCAGCTTAGAAATTAGAATAAAATTCTTCACTGATGGAGTGGTTAGGAATTAGAGTAAGCTACCTAGGGAGGTGGTGGAGTCACCATCTCTGGAGATTTTTTGTTGAACATGAATTCAGCAAATTAAAAAAGGGGTGGGGATCATTGCTAGAGACTCTCTGAATGCCTCCATTAACCCAAACTTCCACAACTTAACACAACACTTCTCAGACCCATCCCAAGAATTCCTGTACTGCACTACCATGTCGCACAATGGAAACCAACCTTTACCATTCCTCTTCCCTGGGTGGGAAACTGTGAGACTTAAGCATAAATTCCCAACATCCAATAATTTATTTTTCCCCTATAGACAAGACTATTGCTTAAAACTACAGCCTCATTGATCAAACATCATAAGAAATGCATTTTCTTCATCTCCTCTTTTGATATTTTTTGCTGAATGAGTATCTCATTGAGAAGCTGCTATACTACAAATACACAGGAAGTGCCATCAGACTGCACATTTTCCTTTAATAGTAATACTACAGTTTAAGAAAACAATTTGGAAAGAAACCTGTAAAGAAAAAAAACCCCAAAAAATTACTACTTGGAGGTGTTATCATAATGGTTTTTAACACTGAAATACGTGTGACAAAGTCAAAAAGTTATAAAATTAAAATTTAATGGATTTTTTACTGCTTAATTCCAAGGATTCTGTACTTCAATGAAAAACTTATTTAAATAAATTGATAATAGGATATTTCAAAGGCTTGTTTATGAAAGGAAAAAAATCTGATAATTCTTCAGAAAACTAATCAAAGAAAATAGCACCATAAACTGGAATCAAATGATCTGTTGAAGGATTTATCATTGTATCTGTACATTA
>VWZQ01010469.1:280863-314683 GCA_013397015.1 Myiagra hebetior | reverse complement strand
ACTTTTTATGAAAGCCTTTATTCATTTCTTATACCACTGTAACTCATTCATTATTTTATTGTGGTTCTGACAGATTTTTCACAATCAAAGAATTATTCAAAGTTAGTTTGCTTTGTTTAATATAACTCCTATAAACTGCACAAAAGCAGTTTCTTCAGCAGACAGTAAAAAAAAAAAAAATCTAACAGAAGAGTCATGTACATCATGCCAGTGTACAACTCTGGGATTAAAAAAGAAACAAACCCAGCTTTCCAATATGCAATGTGTTAGATACTAACTTAAATACTGGTTCAAAACAAATTGTCATTGGTTCAGATAATTGCCTTTAATTAATAAACTATAACACAAACAACACAGTAAGGTGAACAATAAGACATTCTACTGCAGGTTTGTTGTCTCACTAAATCTACTTGAATTGCCCTGAGTTTAATATGACCGCATTCAATAATTTCAATAGCTGTCAATAATTAAAGACATCAATAACTCACACAAATCAATGGGTAAATACTAGCACATCATATAAAAAGGTTATGAAATAAAGTCATGCCTCTTTCTGATCATGAAGTTCATGATTTTCTCTAAGTGCTTAATTCAGACTGTGAATAGAATGTATTTCTCCAGTTGTCAAAAGCCATTATTCTACAGATTAATCATGTGTGCAGAAGATATTAAAAGTTACAAAAGAAATGTGACAGCAAAATGGAACATAAAAAATATTCTTGAATACAGGTATAGATCAATAGATGCTTTAATGCACATCAGTCCAAGTCACAGAAATTTTCATTTCAACAGAGCTGCTTCTAAACCAAATGGAGCAAATCCAGCACATTTTTGTACCTAATCAAACTAATCTGAATGACAGTGAACAGAACTCCTGAGACTATTAATGCCCATTACAATTTCACCCAGAAGGAAGCTGTTTATGATGCAGTCCTCCTCTTGTGACACCACTATAAATCTCTCTTTACCTTGTTCAGATTTTTCTCTTGTTAATTTTGGACCACAGAATACAAAAGCACTTTGGACAAAATCAGTCACACAAATTAACACTTGAGCATACTAATTTGTAATCTTAATTATACACCTTATTTCCAAATGGAATTACTTGGGAAATCCACAAGCTTTACCAGATTCTACTTTATTTCTGTCCCAGGAGGAGAAATTACATGAATGCCACACTTCAAGCACAGGTATGTTTGGAATCCTATCAGTGTATCTTACCTTTGGAGGCACTGCCACATCTGTTGGCCAAACACTAAGAAACAAGCTGACAACCAGTCAGTTCACAAAGCAGAGAACTTGGTCAGCCTTGAGACTGTTACTTTTCCCCAACAGCCAGATACTTGATAACATTCATCACACTGAAGGTTTTTATAGGCAGCAGCTTGCTAGTGACTACCTTTCCAGACTGTGCAACTACTCAGTACACCCAGTTTGATTTCCACAAAGATAAACATTTTCAAAGATAAGAGTTATCTCAAAAGTTAATTGTAACTGACAAAAAACATATCTCAAACTGAACAGTAATTAAAGAAATAAAACTTCCAGTTGTGAAAAGGAATACTTAAAAATAATCAGAAACATTTCCTTTTATTCATAAAATAAAGTATTCTTGATCTACAGTATTCTTTTCCTGGATATGTAGCATTCCCTTTATAATATTACTAAGTTTCATGGTTACCTAGACCATGATAGGGTTCAAACCTTGAACAACCAGCAAAGAATCAATTGTTCATCAATCCTTTCTTCAGTGAAGGTACAGTGGAGTTGTGTGCAAGCCACTGAGAACAGTTTGAACGCAGATGGTTGCTGTAGAAAATGCAATCTCATTTTTCCTCTTCTGAGCCATAAGACTGAAATGTTACCACTATTACTCTAAACATCCTCAAAATATGTAAGTGCAGTTTTCCTCCTGCCTATCTCCCTTCATTAGGAGAAACAACATCAAAGAGATCACAAATTACTATGCCAGGAAGAAGGCTCACAAATTAGCTGCAGTAAATTATAACAGCTTTCAGTAAAATAGAAAATATAACCCTGAAGTAATACTTAGTGTTCAAATTCCCTTAGCATTATTTTTCTGTAATTCTCAGTAACAATTTCAATCATTAAGAACTCTAAAAGGTACTTTTTCAAATTAAAAACCAGCAGTAAAGCAATTAGATAGTAAACTTTTAAAAACAGATGTTTTGAGAATTAGATATGAATTTATAAGCTTCAGCTTAAACGTATGGTTCTAAAAATCTCACCATTTCTAACAGGAGAGAGGAAAGGGAGAAAAAAAATGCCACTTGTGCTTGCATTCAGTTTCAGAGAGCCACCAAACAAAAACAGGATTCTTACTCAAACTCCAAAGCAAGATTTTTCAAACAGGAAGGCTGAGGAAATCCTGATCAGGTTCCAACACAGTATGAATAAGTAAGACCTTTATGTTATTTACCATTATTTCCTTATGTTCTCTATCACATTATTTACTCTTTCTAGTTCAGAAGGCAATATCTACAGCAAATGCTGTTTTTTATCTTAATTGTAGATGTACCTAAAGTCGAAAAGACTAAAAAACTCTAGAGGATGGAAATTTTAGTTGATTTAGGGAGCTCCAGAAGGAATCAACCAAACCCAAAACTTACTGCTTTAAGAGAACTGAAAACATGTGACTTTCCAATCTCAGAATCTATCTGAGCACAGCATGTGGAATTTATGAAAACCTAAATATCCCTCCCCTTTTCCTCATCCCAGTACATGAGTCCTCAATGCTCTTCTAGAAAACCTCAAAAATAGAGCGATACTGTCGCCATCTCAGGAGTCAAGAGCATAAACACTAGTGATGCCTGTTTCTTCAAGTTTTAAGCAGAAAAGTGCATCCAAAATACTTTGGAAAGTATTAATTGCTCTCCTTCTTCCTAGTTAAATAGAAAACATCAGTAGTATGAATTACTACAGCTAAGAGCTATTTTTCCACAGCAACAAAAATAGAAAGTTAATCTTTCATTTTCAGTACTAAGGATAATTGGAGTAAAACTCTTTTTATGGCTAAGAAAATCAGAATTGCAGACAATTTTCATCAGATGGGTATTCAAATCTCACTTATCAGAACTTGATGAACCAGACAAAAAAAAAGTAACAGCTGTGTACATGTGGATAGGGCTTATCACTGTGGGAATAAAAAATTGTCTTTTCAGAGAAGTACTGGTTTTGATACCACCTATGCCAGTAGATCTAATGCTCATATCAATTTCATGAATCATAAACTATGTGTTTCAAGTCCTTCAGATTAAGTACAGAAATAGAGGTAGCTGGTGGAAAAGATTTTTCATAAGAACAAGTGAGTTTTACAAGAGGGGTTTTGAAAAACCTCACTGGCAACTTCTACAAAACTGCTCCAGAATAAAGATTCATGAGCTGTAAAAACTGTTATGGAAGCTGCTTTGCATTATTAACAACACTGTATTAAGCCACACTGATGAAACTCAAAGTGAGCTGTAAAACAGAATAATAGCAGACTGGTTTAGCTCCTTGGAAAAAGTACTATTTTATCTGACTTCTTACTGTTACATAAAAAAAAAAACTTTGTGAAGGTCAACCTTTCTGCCAAACCAGATTCTAAATGACCATAGAACAAGAAGGTAGAAATGAGATTTGGAAAAGCTACTATGCAATGTATAAACTGCAGAAGTGACCTCAGATTACCTGCACAGGTATTCTTTGACTATTCTTTCTTGAAGACCAGTAGACAAAATGACTGCAATTCAACATACAATACCTGTTTTTTTCAGGTTTTTTTTAAGGATGTACAGTACTTTCCTTAGCTCCTATTTTTGTATTCATGAAAGGGCTAAAATGACAATGAGGGTATTTCAGGAAGAAGACAAGAAATAAAGAAAAATAGAGACATTAAAAAAACAACTGAAAAAGAAAAAGACATAGAATGTGAAATCCTTAAGCACAGGAAAAGGGAAGTCAAGTTCATGTCAAAACCATTACATTTCAAGCACATTAAAATACATACTATTCCTCCCTACTGAATACAGTAAATTCAGCTACCAAAACAAGGTACTCTGAATCACTTGTTAACCAAATATATTCAAACAGACAAATTATCAACTCTGGATCAGATATGCCCTACAAAACAGTGACAGTAATCTGCACACTCAAAGGCAAACAAAACCATGTGATAATGTGGCTTTTCATTTAAGCATTCCACATGATTTAAATGGAAAGAAATGGAAAAGAAGAGTCATACTATGCATGCACAACACCCCCTCAAACACTTGAGTTATTAAAATAGGCTAAAATATTTTCATGTAAGTGCAAACACATTTTTACTTCCACCCACACATGAGAAGGTATGTCAGATGGGGTTGGGGGAACTACAGGTGTTTGTAAAAATGTCCACGAGAGTCTCCTTGAGCTAAGCAAGATACTTAACCACATACTTAATTCCATCCTGACTTAACTTCAAAAACTTCCAGTTGTTTCCAGTTAGATGACTTCTTTACCCCAGGAAGAGAAACACTTCATTCATCCTTCAAAAATAATGCCTAATTTACAGTGGTCAGCAGGCAATACCTTTCAAAGTGCTACAGTTCCACATTAGAGGTTCCACCGAATTAGCATTTTGTTCAAAGCAAAACCCCAAGACCCTTCGTCGTATGCTTTTCTAGCCACACCTAGCCTCTCATTTTGCAGCGCCTTTCATTATCTTCATATAACATGTTAAAACCACTGAAACGGAACAGAAATAGCCTGTCAAAATTTCAAATAATCTGCTGTTTTAGCTAATTTGTGACTGTGGAAGAGCAGGAAACAGGCAAAGCCACACAGAAAGGGAACTGCAGCCTTAACTTACGAGATTTCAGTGTACCAGTGAGGTCTGCCAGCATTCCAAGCAAGACAGATGTTGGCTTTGAATCAGAAGTCATACAACATTACACTGATGCCAACAGTTAAAAAGAAGTATGCTGCACTGGTTTTTTTTTACATCAGATGCATACAGTTCTTCAACAAGATACTGCTAGTTTCTCACATACCACTAACTCATTATTCAGAATAGCACAACCACTGGAAAATCTCTTAGTGGCAGAAAAAAAAGGCAATCAATGAAAGACACACAAAGGGAAGCAGTACACATACCAAATAGCTCTGCAAGATATTAGCAGATGCTATTACTACTTGTGTAATCTTCTGAATGCTGTCTTCAGCAATTTTTTTTCTCCTCTTTTAGTGACTTTAGCTTGACAAGATTTTCCTGCGTGGTCTATAGCAACTGACTCTTTGTTGCTGTGCTGGTTCTGGCTAGGGTAATTTTGTTCAAAGTAGCTAGTATGGGGTTGTATTTTGTTTTCACATGTTAAATTAGTCTCTTGATAAAGATGATCAACACATGAAGCAATCTTTATGGCATGCATGTGTGCACAATTCTTCTCTAAAAATTAAACCGTGAACATCAATGTTTTGAAGAATTCACCACCTATTCTAGGAGCTGTACAAGGAGGGGACACAGACAGGACAACTGACCCCAAACTGATCAAAGGAATATCCCATACCATACGGCACCATGCTTAGCACATAAAGCTGGGGAAAAAGAAGGAAGGGGAAGATGTTTTGAGTGAAGGCATTTTTCTTCCCAAGTCACTGTTACATGGAGCCCTTCTTTCCTGGAAATGTATGAACACCTCCCCAGCCATGGGAAGCAGTGAATCCATTCCTTGCTTTGCTTTGTTTCTGTGCACAGCTTTTGTTTTCATCTATTCAGCTGTCTNCTGGTTCTGGCTAGGGTAATTTTGTTCAAAGTAGCTAGTATGGGGTTGTATTTTGTTTTCACATGTTAAATTAGTCTCTTGATAAAGATGATCAACACATGAAGCAATCTTTATGGCATGCATGTGTGCACAATTCTTCTCTAAAAATTAAACCGTGAACATCAATGTTTTGAAGAATTCACCACCTATTCTAGGAGCTGTACAAGGAGGGGACACAGACAGGACAACTGACCCCAAACTGATCAAAGGAATATCCCATACCATACGGCACCATGCTTAGCACATAAAGCTGGGGAAAAAGAAGGAAGGGGAAGATGTTTTGAGAGAAGGCATTTTTCTTACCAAGTCACTGTTACATGGAGCCCTTCTTTCCTGGAAATGTATGAACACCTCCCCAGCCATGGGAAGCAGTGAATCCATTCCTTGCTTTGCTTTGTTTCTGTGCACAGCTTTTGTTTTCATCTATTCAGCTGTCTGTATCTCAACCCATGACTTCTGCAGTTTTTGCCCTTCTGATTCTCTCCTTAGTCCTGCTGTGGGGGAAGTGAAATGCTCAGCTGTGTTAGGCTTAGTTGCCAGCTGGGATTAAACCACAACAGTTGCACCTTATTGTATCTTTTGCATCTCTTTCTAAAACTCAAAACTCTGAAAATTAATTATGCAGGGTCCTCCTCAATGTGTCAAAAATCTTTTTGAATAAACTGGCCTACAATTAAGCCAAGATATTTATTATTCATACTTTCAATTTAGAATACAAACACAAGAGATAAGGGAAAAACATCTACGTCTACCACGTGGTGGTGCCTGGGGTTGTGCTTCCCCAGTTGCATGACTTTGCTCTTCCCCTTGCTGATCTGCATGAGGTTCCTGTCAAACCCTTTCTCCAGCCTGTTCAGGTCCCTCTGGATGGCAGCAAAACCCTCCAGCGTATCAGCCCCACCTCAAAGATTGGTCTCATCAGTAAAACTGCTCATGCCACACCATCCAGCTTGTTAATGAAGAAGTGGATGAAGGAAGGATTGGACGAAGTACGGACACTGGGGTACAGCAGTAGTTACTGGCCTTCCATTAGACTTTGTACCACTGATCACTGCCCTCTGGGGGTGATCTTGATTTTAGTAATCACAGAGTATATACTATGTACCTCATTGGCAATTCTGTTAGGAAGAAATCAAAGTGACAGAAAGGACAGAACTGGTAATAGCATTTACTTCATTATGAACTGATGATGAAATCCATGGACTACCCTTGACAGTAGGCTAAACACAGTATTTACCTTGCAAATAAGGAATCCTGAACCCCTACCTAATCTCACCCCCGAATTCCTCCTTAATCAACATTTAAATAAACAGATCTTGAGAATTCAGACACTGTTACATACATCAGATGCACAGACCTGATTTTAAAAAATGTACCCTGTAGCTCCCTTAGTGTGTATCCTCTGCTCCTCCACAGCTGAAATGTCATTTCACTCCTTTTTAACATTTTGTTCCACTTAAATTGGTGGAGGCTAAAACACTTAAGCAACCACAAGCTACTTCACAGTACCCCACTGTGCATATCTGTAACTCCACAAAGGAATTTAAGAGCACAGACATTCATTCTTATTCTTAATCTGCACTGTGTTTTTTGACTGTGAGAGCCCACGGTCAAGGAAGGTTATCTGCTTGTCAGCCACGTACTATGAAAATACTGAAAACTCAAAACATTATCTGCATTAAAGTCATTCTGACTGCACTATTAAAAACAGGAAGAGGAGTATAATTAGAGGACTACAAAAAGTTTACAACTCACAATCGTATATAAAATAATTATTAGGGAATGTTTGAATTCCAAATATGGGGAAGAAGTCAGAATCCATAAAAAACCCTAGGATGTTAGTTCAGCAGAAAAGCTGCTGCAATCATACACAATTCTAATACAATATTGTGCTATATCAACATCTGGTTATAAAGCTTCTCAGAAAGACAATGAAACGGCAAAGTGCAATGCCCCAGTTTTTACAAGTGCTCCATAAGGCACAACTTACACACAAAAAATTACAGAACACAATCAAACCTTTGATTTTCACATGTATATATAAAATGTCAGCAACAAAATCCAGGAAATCTAAATAATCTTTGATGAAGGATGCTTTAATTGAAGTAGTTTAGTCTCCTAGATATCAGTCATCAAAAAACTTCCGCTAAAATCTTTAATTTAATAATTTTTACCCTTCCTAACAACACACATTTTTTTTTTGTAAGAATGAATGGCTTGCTTCCATCTCTTGCTTCATAAATTTTAGTTATGTTTTCTACTTCCTACTGTTTCAGTTGTGTTTGAGATAACTCATTTTGTTCAATTTGCACTCCACACAGTAATATGGCATTCCATGATTTTTTTATATGAAAGCAGTACAGAAAGTAGGAACGCACATGCTGCCAAGGTTTCCATTTAGAATTTCTAGGACAGAGATTTTTGGTTACGAGATTGGTCAAAAATTACATTGTGTTTGTTAAAATGAAATTAATATACTTGATGAAATACATTTTTTCTAGGTTTGAGCATAATGCTTACACCCTTTAGGAGTGTTATCTTTCCATTTTAATCTAAACCTGCCCATGGAAAGAAATACCAGAAAGACAAGACTGAACCAGAAACATTCAACTGAGCACTTGTTTAATGCCATTGCCTCTAGAAAAACCTACAGAAAACTTTGATCACTGAATATTACAACAACCCTCGTTACTCTTTGTTCAGATAGCCTTATCTGCCTCCATTATTACAACACATTTTAATAATACTTTTTGAGAAAATAAATCCTTTCAATTTTGAAAGTAGTCAATATACCTGAAATTATAGATAAATTTCGTTTAGTACTTTGTTAGCGCAAAGAGCAAATTACTCTCTTTTTTCCCTTTTCTTAACAGGATGACATGCCTTGACAAGTACAGGCCACCATTAAGGATGATGCATTCCTTTTGTTACCTGACAGAAATATTGCAATAATCTCTGCTAGAAAACGTTAAAAGCAAATCCTGTGACACTTCTCCAAATTCTGAAAATATAAGAACATAACTGAAATGCACCTCTAATATTAAGATACGAAACTCTGCTCTCAAATGTCAATAGCTGCAGGCTATTGATTCGTTTCATGCATATTCAATAAATACATTCATTTTCTGTAAGTACATCCTTCACATATTATAAACACTCACTTCTCATTGTGAATTCAATTTCCTTAAGGAAAACTGAAGATATATTTTGACATTTAAAAATGCAAGTATTAGACTTTAATTACACCCATGAGAATTACAGCTTTAGGCCAAAACCCAACATGCAGAGACCACAACCACCAGGTGCTTTTTGGCCGGATGGGTGGGTATCACACAGGTAATGCAGGGTGCCACAGGAATCCTTTCTGGAGTGCAAATCGAGCCAAGGCAGAGCTGCAGCAACTGAATCACTCCCTGCTACAGGCTGCTTCTGCCTTTCAGATACCTGCTCCTCAGGAGTTGTCCTCAGGTCAAACAGACACACGATGATGTTCCCCAGAGGCAGCACTATTACTGCCACTGCTTCCCTCTGCAGCATCTTAATTCTCTCCAGCCACAAGATGAGCATCTATAATCATGTGACAGCATTACTTCGTGATAAACCTGGAAGTCTCCTTTGTTAGTGTCCTTGTTTCTAACCAGTATCTCCCAGCAGCCATAAGAGGGCTTGCCTGAAACTGAGACTGTTCAGCAGCAATTGTCCTTCAATTCCTCCACGTGTGCTTTGCTGGCCTAAGAGACACACACTGCCTGTACCCTGAGCACGTATGTCATCTACAACAGTGAACCTCAGCTTGCTTTGCCAAAATAAAATAACCCCCCCTCAAAAACCCACCAGCAAAAAATTAGGGTCATGTCCGATATTTACTAAAAGATTTTCATGAAAAAAAATCTTTCTAACTTAGATTTATAGTTCTTCAGAATTTCTTTCCATGTCTAACTCATCAACATATTCATACCTTGCAAGACAGCGACACATCTGCAGAGAATTCTCATGTCATCTGCAAACTTACTTGTCAGCATGAGAAGGACTACTAAGAAATACCTATTTTTTTCTTTCAACACTTTTCTTTCATCTCATAATTTATGATCCACCATTTTCCTATGTACACAAAACATATGAGACCATATCACAGGCTTCTTTGACACATAAAAATAGATTCAGAATTTTTAAATGAAAGGTACGAGTAACAAACATGTGGCCTAAGTCATCTGACAAAGTAGCAGTTAATTTTTTTCCATAAGCTCAGCATTTGAATTAACTACAGAGCATCCAAATACCAGGACTACATTAGCACTAATGAAATAGCAGCAGATCTCCAAAGTGAATCAACTGGTGCTGAGAATCTGAAACATATATTTGTGGGAAAAGCATTATTTCAGACTAGATCCTTCCTGGCTCTGAAAACTGAACTCCCTCCCATGAGCAGCTGTGCATCCTGGGCAGACTTGCTTCAAAGCTGTATTTCTGATCCAAGTGAAAGTTTAGCTACACTTGAATAAAAATGGTATTCCTTGTTTTTTTGATGATTCTCTTTTCTAGTAGTCAAACTGAAGCACATTCACAGCTTAATACAGATTTTTCATATATATTAAAAAATGTATTTCAAGAAATCTAAAAACCTCCAAAACAGGAGATGTTAGAAGGTTAAAATAAATCCAATACGGTTAAAACAGCATTTTTACTAGTAAAGTCCTTGGGTGTGCTCTGAAGTTACTCAGGGGCTTTACGTACATCAATAACAACCTAAAGAACATAATGTGCACTTTCTTCTTGAAGATTATAAATAAATATGAGACATTTTTCCATTAAAGAAGTTACTTGCAGATATCTTTTTAATGCCCTCAGTTTTTCTAATTTAAATTCTATTATTATAGAATCATTAAAATTCTAAGCAGGCAGATTTGGTCTGCATGAAATGGGACATGGGACAGGTCTTTTGTGACACAATTAAGCCTGCTCCTTTCAAGGGCAATATCACAGAAGGTGAACACTAATTTTACTAATATGGTAAAGGAGGATAAATGACTGTGGGAATGAAGGAAAGCAAAAATAAACTAAAAAGCATAACTTTTGTTTTGCTGTGAAGTTTGCCATATTTAACTTTCAAGTTCTAAATAGGTTATTACAGGACAGCAATTTGCATAAAAAGATTAGAGATTACATGAAATGACAAAGACTGCTCTGCAGCTATAATGTGAACAAAACAAAAACAGCCTTTGCAGATGTCAAATGAACTTTACGGAAATGATTAAAGACATCTTGGTAATAGCACATGATGCATAAATTACCCCCAACACTAGGTGTCAGAGTGCATATGCTACTTCTGAAAATGTCTTAAAATGTCTCCACTTTCCCATATGAAAGCCAGAGCTCCATGTAAATTAAAAAGGAGAGCTCACAACACCCTTTTGCTTCCTTCTGAAGTACTTCTTCGGAGTACAGCAAACACTTTTAATCAGATGGGAGAACTAAAACCACCATAAAATCATAGCTCAAACCAAAAAAATTTAAATATTTTTGAGAACAGCTGCTGTAAAGAAATTCAAATCATGTAGCTAACACCCTTTTCAACATTGCCTTATTTGGCTCAATCTGCTGGTTATAAAGCACTAAGTATACTATGCACTGGTTTTAGTTCACACCAAGTATTAGTAGCTACAGAAACTGACATCCTATTTCATAAATTCTCGAGCACTACATGCAATCTATGTAATACGTATATTTAAAAAAAATACTCAGTACTCTCCTGAGTACAAACCTATATACTCAATACTCTTCTAACAGTCACCCTTTCCATTAATTACATCACATAACACAACAGAATGGAAGTTGAAAGGTTTATTAACCCTAAAGGAAAAACTCTTGAATATTAAGACTGCTGCATACCAGGACAAAGTAAGTAATATGAAAAAATAGATGCAGCCTGTGTTTTTATGGATAGATGCCAATTACTTGCACAATTTTTGGGAAACTTGAACTGCTGAAGTAGTTTTGCACTGCAGCTCAGATCAACTACCAACTAGCACAATCCTAGATGAAATACTAATATTTCCACTAATTTTTAGTTAATACTAAATTTAGTTGATATGAAGATTAACTCAAGTCAGCAAGTCCAGAGGAGAGTGGACCCACTTCAACACCCCCTGAAAAGAAGAAAAACAGAAAGCCTGACTTTATACTCTATGACAGTAGGAAAGCTAAAAAGTCTGTATGGGAAACTGTTCTCCACCACTCTGCAAGGTGATTATGATACATCTGAATATAGCAGAAATGGTACGGATTCAAGTTCCAGAAACACCCACCACAAACAGATACCATCAAGGGATTTAGACTATCTAAAGGTACTGCATTTATACCTGCAAGGGCACAAGATCAAGCACAGTAATGGTGAAATGACCAGGAATGTCATTTGGGAACACGTTTCTTCTACAAGACAGGTACTAGAAAAAATATTTGGCTATAGTTACACAAGAGTATGGATAAATTAAAACTTTATTAAAAAATTACCAGGAATTTTGACATTTCCTGAATGTCAAAAAACGCCCCCCATCTTCAAAGTAAACAACAGAGAATGAAGAGATGGCGTTTTACAGATGATGTGTTCCAGTTTAACAGACAGTAACTAAGATTATGTAGTAATAAACCATACTACAGTTTTACACTTGCTAAAACAGGCCTGCTATCACAGTATGTATGGTTGGGAAACTGAAAAAGCATTATATATTAAAAACAAACACGGTATTAAAGAGAGAGAGAAATTTGCAAAAAGGTTTAAAAACATTTCATTTTGAGCTTGACTACCCCTTATTTGTAGCTTAAACCATTTGTATCAAAAAGAATTACTAACACATCAAAAATAATGTCCTATGCTTTCTCATGTGATCTACAATGAATGCAAACAGTATCTTACATTCAATGAAGCACAGTTTGGTAATCAGCAAGATATTAACATAAAATGTGTTATTTACAATGTCCCATTCTCAAAATTTTAAAATTACATAGAACAGTAAAGTGCAGATTAAATGCAATTTTGAGAAAAACAACACGTTTTACTTTCTTAGGATTATTAGCAGGAAAGAACTAGGGCCCTGGAGTAGATAACTAATGGTGAAATATAAATTGTCATACTTCACAAAATTTTGTTGAACACAGGCTTGAAGACACTCTTAAAAAATAAATATATCAAGAACAAAAGGCTTACCCATAGTTAAGACACAAAGGTATAAGTAGAGTTGGCTTATGAATGAAATATCAGCTAGATAGATACTAACTGCAAAACTGCTGGAAGAAGCCAAGGAGACTCTTAAAACACCAATATAATTTAATACTTATCCCTTTTTGTTTCCATCCTGAAAGACTTTCTGCAGCAGCTTCCTGATTAAAAAGGGAAATTTTGTTTTAAATTTTCATTGATATTGGAATATCAGTACCTTTTTCTGTGTCTAACTTATTTTTGTGATTTAAAACAGACAAAATGGACTTGCTGCAAGGCTTCCAAATTTCATGAGACCTTCTCCTTTATATAAAATAATTTTTATTACTTTATAGAAGGAAGGGCAACGAGCTACTGCTTTGAATTACTTAGTAGGGAAATCCAAATGTGAAACCAAAAAGGAAAGTAAGATGATACTTGGTAAGAAGCTGAATGTCATTCTTCAAAATAGCAAAAATTCATTGTAAAAATCAGGATGGAGAGTTGGTTTATGTGAATGCATTGCAGAGGTGAGAAGTTTGAAAGAGATCAGGAACGGAGTCACAAAATGATCAAAAAAGAAAAATCTCCTGAAAAGTTCCATATGATCTTATTTTAAATAATAACAAAACCCCCTAAAATTGCTGTTAGTTAAATTAAGGTTCTGGAATGTATGCATTACCTTAACAACAGGATTAAGCAGAACCACACCTGACTTCTTTGTAATAACTTGCTTTGTTGTGTAATGATGTTCTATGAGCTGAGGAATAGTTGGAAACCCAGTTCCTTCAAAACGATACTGATTCTGTATGGAGGCAAAAGAAGAAGTTATTTCTCTACAAGCCATAGTTTGAACAAGGAACTGCAAAAGTGCACAACCAAACTTCCTTCACTTCAAAGAAGAATACATACACTTTTACAGAGTTATTTTAGACTCCTTTTCTGACCTATTGAATAGTATTTATACTGACTTAACTGGAATGATAATTAGGAAAATGATAAATTAATACATGCAAAATTGCTGCATCAGTCATTTAAGGCAATATAATAAAATAACTATTTAAACTTTTTATTTAAATAGATAAGCCAGTTAAACTCATAACTATTACAGAGTGAAATAAAAATACTCTAAACCAGAAAAAACAACACCAATTTCTGAATTATTTCTAAACATTACAGCAAGCAAACTAAAACTTCTATACAATAAAATACAAAAAGAGATAAACAGGATATAAGCAATGTTATCCTAATCTCATCTTCCTTCATTTATTGTTTCCTAAAATTAGTAAATCCCTGGCACAGAGTGTAGGATGCATGATTGTTCTTTAACGAAGAGTATTTACCAGGAGAGTCTAAACGAACTAGAGACAAAGGCAGGCCATGCACAGGATTCAAAGAGAAGCTGGGCACAATCCTGCAGCTGATTGTGAAGCACGATAAAGTCTCCTGCTTTCACAAGACACAGCACCTACATGTAGTTAGAGAGCTTTCCCCACAGGGCAGTAGCTGCCATAAGCCAGCCTGACAATGGCAACAATAAACAAGTACTGCAATTAAAAAAACTCAGAGCACAGATGGTGATTCAAGTTCATTTACACAACTGGGCAATGAACACCTCTACCACTGCCATGCCTCTTTTCTAGCCCCCAGGGTTGAATTCCTTGCACAGTGCATTTTAAGTTCATTGTTTCACTTAAGGGTTAATTTAAGCAATAATTTCCTGAAACATATCACTGCTGTTGGTGAAGACAGCTGGGTCAAGTCAGCTGTTTTTAACATTCAGAGATCTCCATCACAAAAATGTTTCCATAGTCTGAATGCTTTGTTGTTTATTAAATAGTGACTCAGCTTTGAGTGACCAATAACACTAGTTTCCATTCTTTTCAAATAAGCTCCTTTATACTTCTGTGCTGATGATCCAAAAAACCTGTTGTCCCAAGAGTCTCCTCAGCACAACCACCACTAGTGCCTATTATTTCCTCATCTCAGATCCAGCCACATACCCATCTGCTGCCATTTATGTAAAACCTTTCAGGGCAGGCTGTGTCCATTGATTCTGCGTATTTACACACGATCCTGACCCTTACTAAGATCACTAACAGAAAAAAATTTTAAAATGGCACAGCATCAAATAAGTAGAACTGAAAATTATGACAGCCCTGAATCACAGCAGTGAATTCTGATGCTTAAAGCTGAATGATGAATTAATTCATGACACTCATAGTTGTATCAATATTAGCCTCTCATAATGGTAACACTTATATAAAAAAAGGATTGCTGTTAAAACAAATGTCCTACTCTGATCTTCAGAATTTGATTCAGAAGAAAATACAGAAACTTGTCAATGATCCAAGAGTGTGGTTTGATCAGAGATCGAATTCCACATTGTTCATACCAATGTAAACAAACAAACAAATCCTTTGTACTAAACTCTCCTCGAACTTGCCTACAAAAATGTTCATTAACAAATCCCTCACTGTATGACCCTTACACTCACCAACACCTACTTTCTAGAGCTTAACAGGCTTTTTCTCATTCTCAGAAAATTCACCCCATATGAGTGCATACGGAGTACTGAACATCTTTAAGGAAAAAAAAGTGTTAACTTCCATGATTAACAAGAAAATCTTAACAAATTAATCCCAAGAGCATCTAGATGAACATAATGCTCTCTTAGAAATGTACAAGCAGATATCTTGACCTGACGATGCTGGAACTGCCCAAGCTATGCAACATTAAACAGCACCAGTCTCAGGTTTCAAATGTAATTGCTAGGAGAAAGTACAAAATTATGGAGATAAAGATAGCTTTTTTGTTTTGTTTCATTTTGCCTTAGTGGAAACCACCCTAGTATAAAAGAAGAGTCAGCTTACAGGTAGGCCTCTAAGAAATACTTGGAACTTCAACTTGAAAGTCCAATCTACCTTTCTGAAGATCTACTTGCCACATACAATGATTTGCACAAAATTATTTCAGTCACACCATGTATATAATGTGTATTTATTTCTGCTGGGTCAGATCAGGGAGCACCAAGCATCTTGTAAGACTCTAGGTACAGGTAATTTTACTGCTTTCATTTTCTCATTCAGCACTCTGACACATCAAAATACTTCAAGGTCATAAAATCAAAATAAAATGAAACTGACTGTGCTCACTTCTACAAGGAAAATTCGAGGTGAGAATTAATGAACACTGTCCAGCATGACAAGTGTCTATAATCATTAATCCTAGAGAAGCATTCCAACTTCTCTATAGTTTGAAAAATATCACTGCCTCTCATTAAAAGGAAATAAACCAGGTACACAATATTGAGTTAACCCAGGCATGCTGCATCATCTGGGGATTCAGACAATGAAACTCCCTTACTGTAAATATCATTATGTGATTAAATTTGAGAATTTTTCTGTATGTGGGAAACTTCATTACAAGAGACTGAAAAGACAGCACTACTGAATCAAAACTGAGAATGATTTGCTGCAATTTCAAACTTCAAGAAAAATTTCTAGTAATGTTATGGGAACTGTCACATTTTGAATAAGTTTAAAATTCCGCAAGGAAAAAAGAAAAATACATACATTACAAAAAACAAGCAATGCATTAAGAAGAATAAAAAGAAACACACTGCATAAAGGCAGATAATAACTAATACACTGTTAATTAAGTTATCAGTTTTTCCTCAGTTAGAGTAACAAGGGGGTCAGTTCTGGTCCTTTTTAACATATACACTGTGCAACATCCAGAAGTGTTTGTGTTACACTGAACAAAACAATAACCACAGGACTAAAAAGAACATAAGTATCTCAAGTGCAACTGGGACTTCAAGTCCCATCTGTACAAAAACCAACAGAGATTATTTTCTTCTCCATGGTAGTCCATTTTTCAGGAAGATTCAGTGTGATCTTTACAGTCTGAACTAAAAGTATCCTAATTTGCACCAACTATGAAAATGGTTTCAAAATAAACAAATGTGTATGCATAAATTTAGAGTAACAAGTTCTAGATTTCAAAACATTTATGGAAATATCTTGGCTTTTCAATATAAGATAAAAGAAAGCTATTGAATAACCCGATACTTCACATTTTTCCTTTGTTTCCCAAAACAACCTTTTCCCCTGATTCTAGCACTGATGGAAATATTTTCAACTGCTTTCATACTTTCACAGAAAGGCTAAATCCATTTGCTATAGTAAACTATGTAGATCCTAAATTGAATATTCAGTACTATATCAGAGACGTACATCAGCATATTGTATGATAAAGTGTCTCCGTTGTCCATCTGAAAACACAGAAAGGACATATTCACCAGGTTTCCCGTGGCTCTCTCGCACCAAGAAGTCTCCTTGCTGTTTTAACAGCTCCTGGGCTTCTATTCTTGGAATTGCACCATGATACCAGTCTTGCTCAGCCAACGGTTTCTCAGTGGTTGAGATTACATCAAAGAACTTGGGAAAAATATTAAAGAAAAATGTTACTGTAAGAGTATGTTTTTAAGACTTTACTTGTACATGAAAAGTATCACAAACAACAGTAATTTCTCTTTCATTTATCTAAATTATGTGTTTCTATTAGCCAACAAAATCAAGGCTCTTACTTGCACAAAAGCCTATTGATCACCTTCTTTTCTATTTACCTGAAAAATCAATATATCAAAAGCACAGGTTTAAGAAATCATCCATAAAAACATGTAACATCTTTTATCTGGCCTTCTATTTTTTTGTAAGCCATACTGACCAACTCTTTCTCAGACATTCCAACATGGTATTAACAACTGAGTATTAATAATTCCTCTATCCAGACAGAAACTTCTCAAACACAAAATCATAACAAATTGACTTACACAAATCACTTGAATTGGATAAACTATTTTCACAGAATTTATCAATTGCATCCCAACTCAATCAATAATTATGAGACTTTTTTCCTAGCATGTACGCTGTAGTGCAGAATACACACCAGGATGTAGCGTCCTTATGAACTCTATGGTAAGAGTTTCTGAAGACATGAATATTGTAAGAAATTATTTTCACTACATAGAATTGGCTGCAAATGGAAACAAATAGCGGCAAGTGAAGTTCATGAGTTTTAACCTATGATTTCACACATTAATTTTAACATGTCTACATTATTTAAGATAACGCTGAAGAAAACTTTGTATTTTGCCAATAACCACCTCAGATTTACTTATTATGGGCAGGAAGGCAAGCCCTCATTTAAGCTGTATGTCATTCAAAACCACTGCCTGAGCTCATAGAAATTCTAAAAGCCAGAGTGGTAAAACGCTGAACAATGTAACACAGTGCACACTGTACTGTGAGTACAACAGGTGTGTGAATGTTTCCCAGCCTCCTGAACTGAATTTACAAACAGCATGGAGATCTACACCTCAATGAAGGACAATCAAACAGATGCAAACAAAGCACACCACTCAGAATTAACTTCTCCTACTGCTCTGCCCTGCTAAAAACCCAGCTTGGAGGCCACCCACACATTTAATGTCTTCCTCAGAAGACACTTGGATTACAACGCCTCACCTAGTCTAAAAAACACTAGGAATGATCTCAGACTCTCAGAGTGGAAATGAGCAGACCCAAGAAAGGGAATCTACTCAGAAATTCTTGTTTCCAAATATCTGCAATTCTTTAGCACTTGCATAAGGTTTTAGCTATTGAAAAATGTCTTTATTGGCTCCTGGCTGCCTAAATTATACCTCAAAGGACTAGTTGAGTCCAGGATCTTGATGGAAGGCTGGATAACATATTTAAGAACCCGACAGACCCTTTTGTTTTCAGACATCAACAGACAGAGAGAATCATCAGGGATGAAATTCTCATCAAGGAGAATTTCAGACCTGAGATTTGAAACAAGCACTATAACCAACAGAGATCACTAGAAAGAGTGAGCGTTACAGAGTGTTACAGAGTCAGAGATAGGAAGGACTATGAAAGAAACAACTACAGCTTGAACACAAATTACACAGAGCTTTTAGAGGCAAAAGCTGTACTCCAAGGTTATGTGTTTATCAGCACAGTGAGCTGCTAAAAAGCACAGATACTGATTGGCCAAGAAGGTACTCATATCTTTCAGTTTTATCAACAGTTAAAAACATCTCAGGTGAAAGCTGTCAGACACTGTTAAATGACATCATGTAATTTTCTTTCACAAATTCCTAAAATAAGAGAAAAGCTTCAAAATATTAGACAGTGTTATTTACTTGTACATTTATTGTTCAACGATGCTGAGCTTGACTTGAAAGAAAACCTAGACCTCTGTTATGTTTAGAGCAGCAAACCCTTTAACACAGGAGCAGATTTCTACTTGAGAGGGAATGTTTCTAAGGATAAAAGGCCAGTACAGGGTTACTAATCTACTTCATGGCCTTCAGAAAAGAAAGTTATAAAAACCCCAACCTGACACTGAATTTATTTTATAGCTTAAAAAGAAAGCCACCAGATAGTAACACCTGCTTATATACAAACAGGCTTAGGCACCATTCAGACAATCAGGATCATTTCACAAAACAAAACATCCTAAGAGCCTTTATGACAGAGAAGGAGCTTATGGAAGGAAAACAGAACATTTTAGACATAGATAATTACGGTGTTGTCTACAACTCTATCATCAATTTTCCCCCTTTTAAATTTTATTGAAGTATTATTTATTACTTTTGAAGGAAACAATGGAAATTCCAGTTTTCTCTGTTGATTGTCCTTCACTTTACCTCACCTTTACTTTTTATCATATCATGGTGGTTTTTCTGATGAAGTAAGCGGCAATTATTCTTGTCTTGAGAGTTATTTGAATTATTTTTAAATTGCTTTATTTTTATGAACAAGTCTTCTAATTCCAACATATTTTCTCTATGATTCAATATTGACCCTGACTGGCTATTGAATAAAACGTGGCTGAAAGCCCAGAAAAAAACAGTATCAATGCAGGATATATAACCACTTTAATATTGATTTCAACTCAGTTTACCACTATTAGTACTAATATTTCTACTGCATTTTATAGTTAGAATTAAATGATAGTCTTTGAGAAAATAGAGGGGAAAAAAAAGCTACCCACGCAAAATGGAATTCCCACGTCTTATCTTTAAACTCTACTTAAATACCAGCCAGCAAGTTAATACGACAAGTTTATATTCTAGGCCTTAATGTTTTACAATCTCATTTGGGGGATGGATCTCTTTCTTATTTGTATGTACACTTAGAGAGGCACTCAATGATTCAACAGCCTAAAGGAAGAAATACTGTTTCTAGGATTTTTGCTGTTAATTTGGCTCTAAGGTAAAAATAATTAACCAAATCATGCAGAAGGAAAGGAACTCACACTGCAAATTTCTACTCTCCACTTCTTCCCCCTCTTTTTCTTTTTGCCTGTTCTTTTTCCCTCAAGATTTCCATTTATTGCCATATTTCACTCATGGATTATTGGATGGAGCCGGGGTGTGTGTCCTTATATATTTAATAACACTTTTTCTTCTATGAGGAGATGGCCTCATGTACTTCATCATGCTCCTCATGGATCTAGTACTGTCCTCTTTACTTACATTGAGCCCCTTTTTCTCTCCCCATTTAACAATCCATTGAAACGTATGCTCTTCTCCAACAGTAAAAAGAAGCAGTCCCCAGCTGCTGCCCTTATTTCAAGAGAAAAAACTGAGCAAACAGCAGTGTGTTATTTCTAACTCCAAAAACTTGTATATTATTCCTGCACTTGCACTATCAATTAAATAAAAATAATAATGGGGATGATATTTTATTACACTAATAGCATGCTCAATATTGTATTTTTTGTGTATACTCTGAATGCAAATGTTCAGTAATTCCTTCTTTTCCATCTTCGAGCAAACAAAACATTTTCTCAAGACATTTTTTCTCTCACAGTGTAAAAGAGTAGCACGCACACAAATAAGAATGTAAAGCAATAAATTTAGGTTGATAATTTGAGACAATACCCTATGGATATTCCATCTCTGCGTACCTGGCTCATTCCCACATGCTAATAATATACCACCTGAAACAAGCATTAATTCCACCTATTACCCTACAAACAAAAAAAAAATTATCCTAGAAACAAAAGCAGACGTTTGTCTCAAGCTCAAATATCTTGTACCCAAAAAAATATGCAGAATGGCAGAAGCTGGCATTCATTATGCAATTTGTTCAGACTCTTCATTCAGATTATTCACAGCATTTCATTACCAGTACATGAAAGTTACCCCACTGTTGTGTTTCCTCTCCTCATTTGATTAAACTTATGTCTCTTGCTGTTACAGAAAATTGGCTTGCATTTTGTCCACGAAAAACTACTTGAATCCTTAGCTGTGTTGCTTTCTTTTCAAACTACACTTTTTTCCTGTATTACCCCTTACCTTCTCATTCTGAGAGCATACATAGAATTTCAATGTCAACACACAAAAACTCCTGACTGCTTTTGGAATGACACCATTTCCCTATGACTTTTTTCAGACAACATAAAAAAATTAGACTTCTCTAATTTATACCAAAAAAATTCAATTATCCCACCAATTAAATATACTGGACAGCGTTTTTAAAGCAGAACCACATTTAAACAAAGATATTGCTCCATTTCTAAAGTTTCAATATACGTAAAACTTAAATACTTAAAAATACTTTAAAAACTTTCAATATTTAAAACAGATAATTTGAAAACAGGTAGGTAAGAACACATTTTAGATTAGACTATATGAGAGGATCAGTACCAGTCCTTATCCAAATCTGCTTTGAGATCTTTTTTGTAGTGGTCTATTTAAAAAAATAACAAATTCTTTATGTATGTGACTACTACTTTATAATACACATTCAATAATCACTTGGAATATTTTGTTGATGGATAATAAGCTTTAAGCACCTGTTTATATATTTAGCAATTAAGCATGGTTATGTAATTGTCAGTGGGAAACAGCCAACCACATTTAATAGCTAAGCAGCAATTAATGAAGCAAATTTTAGCTATATATGTATGGTCAGCTTTTCTAACACACACGAAATCACTAAACCAAAACACAAAGCAAAACTGAAAATTGTCTACTTTATATATTCTAACTCTGAAGTCATTTAGGTCTCCTTTAAATGACAGGTAATCAAGACTTCACTTGTTACTCAGATTTTACTGACTCAAATGAACTAATGCCAATCTTACTTCTTCCAAGCATATTCGAAGGTTTCACCAATCCTATCTACCATGTATCTACAGCCAGATTTACATCAGGTTCCACGGAATGAAAATCAGAGTTTGAAACATAGCTCATTTAAAACGACACTTTAGGCCAACTGAAATTTTGACATTGACTTCCCCTAATTTAATCTAAATGTTTTATTTTAATCTTCCTGCTGAGATTTGTTTTCTCTTCCAATTTTTATCTGAAGCAGCTTTAGGTAGGTTTGTTCTGTAGTTTGTGGAAGCTTTTTGGTTTATTTTGAAGTCCTAAGTTTTATAATACACTGAAATAGAGGTGAATGCTGTTCTCACTGACACAAAAAACCACAGTTCACAGAAATACACATTTTAATGTGTATATAATTTTGTGTAATAATTTTGACTATGAAATACTGCATTTTTGAAACAATTAGAAGTTACATAAAATGAAGATCACAGTAATGTGGAGATTTTGTCTAACATCAAGGATATTTTAGTATTTCAGCAACGTTTTTCCTGTTACTTTTCAAATGTCATAGAACTTTCATGTTTTTCATAGGAAAAGCCTTTCTATCCTAATTTTATCTCATGGTCATATTTATTTTTCCATTCCTTCATTACTAGATACAATTTTCCTCTGCATACACGTGTATTTACACATATGTAATTGTTATCTCTTCTACCCATTCTGATTATTGTCTAGCTTAAAATATGGTTTGCTGCATCCTTTAATGGGTCCTTGAATGCAAGCCTGCAGCATAAAATAGAAAACCCATTGCTTCTTAGGTTTTCGCAAGACTGCTATTTTGAGCTTATATTTTAGCGGACAAGATTACAATTAAAAGGCAATTTTAAACAGTTTTAAAAACTCTGCCCAACTTTCTTGGAGGGCTTTTTTCCCTTCGCTTCATTTTTGAGTTTTGTTTTGGTTTGATTTTATGTTGGGAGGGTTAGGGTGATCATGTTCCACTCCAAGAAAAAAACAGGAAGACGGTTTTCAAGTAAATTCTAATGCATCCCTAGGTAGGTGCTCAAGGATTCTAACTAATCTTGCAAGCTTCCATATGAAACAAACAAGAGGAAATACAAAATTAAGGGAAACAAGGAAGTTTTCCCAGCAATTACAGAATTTGAACAAAAGCCAACCATACCTCAGAAATTCCCCAGAACCATTTTTAGTGGGGTTTTAAGCAAGATCTATAACACTTAGTTACCTAAAGAGTACCAGGAGCCGTAATAACAATATGCTTTTACACTGGAGCTTTTGTAACAAATATGGTGAATACAATTACTGCAACAACTGCTAAAACATGTATGGCCATCTAACCTACCACAGATTATTATAATACAGTACATTTCAGGAGAATCAGCCTCATTGGGAAGAGTATTCTGAACAATATAGCACCACTGTCAGAGCTGCAAAGAACATACATACTGTGATTCTCCTAAAGTGTAGCAAGTTATTCTGACATACTATTACACCATGATATTATCCTGTATCTTGATCAATCAGAACAGTGTTTATATAACATTATTATAATGTAATTTTTGTCCATTCAAATGGAAATGCATTATGTTTCAAGAAAAAAAAAAAACTTATTTAAGCTGTAAAAATAACAGAATATGCCACAACACTACAGTATTGGTACTACTTACTGACGATGAGCCCAACATGGATTTTGGAGACCTTATAATTCCAGCTATGGAATGACGTATAGTGTCAAATCTTGAGACTTTATCCTTCTTGTCCTAGGAGAAAGGGCAGAATCTTCTGTGAAAACAAGCAAATCTGTAGGATTTATTGGAGAATGTGCAATATAGATTCCTGAATTTTACTTAAATAAAAGATAGGGACTGAGCTTCTATTGATACAAGCCAGGAAATGTCAATATCAGCAGGATTAAGCTCAGATCAATTTAACCACTTACAAATTCTGTTATTTCCTGAAATATTTTGTGCAATTATTTTAAGTATAAAGAAAACTGGAATTCATTCATATCCTAAAAACATGAGACATAACCCTCAGTTCTCCTGAAATACCTTTCATTTTAAAGGTGGGGACACTGATTTAAAGGGACAATGATTCAAAAATATATAATAAAAAATCCCACACAGTTTGAAGCTGGATTTATGTGCATTATCCTTACTTAATACGTTTAGGGTTTTTTCCTTTTATTAACAGGTCCTTCCATAACAACAGACTACCTGTAAATATTAGCACCCATTGGTGCAAGTAATAGGAACCATTTCTCTTCTGACATTACCGTAAACCATAAGTGCAGCCACTGTCTGGATTTAAAATTCTGCATGAACAGGGCTCTGACTGGGACACTGAAACAGCCTTACGCATCTGTAGCTCAGCATAAGTCAATGTAAATTCCAAGGTGTCATAAACTGACTTAGTCCAAAGACTGTATTTTTCTTCATCTCTTATTATCAGCTCTCAAAATTAGTAACAATCTTTAAAAAAAAAAAAATTACTTTTCACATGGAGAAAAGTTCATTGCTTGTAAATCAGCTTCAGAAACAGCAAAGATATTTCAACGAGTACTCATGAAGTAAATAAACTTGAAGTAGAGACACATTAGCAGCCTCATGCTAATTAGCTTTCGGTAAACTAAACTGTAAAAAACTGATAATTGAGACAGACAACGACTGTTTGCCAGTGTTATAAAAAACAAAACTTGCTTCCAATTTTCTAATGTACACCTTTGACAGAAGAAACCAAAAATCTCATAATGCAATAAATGGAGCTTCAGTTTATTCCAGGACTTCCAAACAAGCAGCAAAATGTATACATTCTGTACACCAAATTTAGCAGTGTTTGAAAATTATTTTCAAATATGGTTTATTTTACAAGATACAGGTTAAATAATATCTTAGCAAAATAATGCTATTCATTTGGTAGCAAAAGTCTGCAATTTGCCCTAATTTATATTCTATTAAATAAAAGAGTGCAAAAACCAGTCAAATTGTGAAAACTCTGATAGGGATTGTATCCATCACAGAAACACTCATTAACTATGTGCCCACTTACCCATCAATAACATTTTTATACCTTTTATCAGACTCAAGTATTGTCATATACCAAACAACTGCGTGCTGAATCCTGATTTTTATTCTTACAATGCTGCTGAATTAAACTGCCTTCACAAAAAAAAAAAAAAAAAAAAAAAAAAAAAAAAAAAAAAAAAAAACCAAAAAACCAACAACAAAAAACCAAACAACAAAAAAACCACATTAACAACTAAGACACGAAGTCTGTATTTGCTTGCATGCTGGTTGTGGAATGATCCATTCTGCACATGTCTTCAGAAGTGAGCCACGAGATTTAACACCAATTAAATGTATACTTCTTATATAACAGGAGAAAATAAGTTACCAAAAGATGCACAAATTCTACTTCACTTCCCACAATCAAAACTCAAGAGCTTTCTTTCTAGTGGACACTAACAGCTGGCTTATCTAGTGACAACATCAAACTCTAAGTAAGGTCCTACATTCACCAGTTTCTCCTGAAAAAAGAAGTATTAACAAGAGGGAACTTTTTTGACTCAAAATACCAGTCTCAAGGACTGTGCCAACTTTGATAAGCACCACTGAATGACATACAGAGGCAAACAGTTGCATAAAATAGAGTGAGTGCTGAAATGTCAATTTAAGGGATAAACTTTGGTTTTGTTCAAAATGTAGCATGTCCTGTCCCAACTGCAATACATTTATAAACACTATTTAGCATTTCCACACTTCTTTCCCCTGACATACTGAAACTTCTCTATATCTTACATCAATGAAGATTCAGAATTTGTCTGCACAGCAGGCATAACCAAACATATGACAAAACACAACTGTAGCCCGCACTGAATTTATTTATTCCATTCAAGTATTTTTAGGGCAACCTAGATAAAACTAAAGAGTTGCAACAGTGGTATTCAACTGATATTTTTTCTGCCATTGACCAGCTGCAGGGTACCTTAGAAGGATCCATTAGATCTTGCAGGAAACCTGTTTTTAACTCAGAATAATACATAAATCAGTATAAAGGGATTTTTTAATGCACATTAAGTATGTATTTTTCTTCTAAACTAGTGTAAAACTGCAACCCAGACTATCCTATCTACTTCTTTTTACATGTATGTATTTATGTACATGTGTGTGTACAATCTTACAAGTTAAATCAGAGCGTTATTTTAAGTCTGATTTACAAAATAAAAGCAAATACACATCAAAGCCATCTTTCAGTGGTCTCTCCCTAGCAACATCAAATTTTGAACCTCTCAGTCAAGCTCCTCTCGATCCAACAAAGGATTTAGCAGGTGAAAGGATTACCTCAGGGTATCAGGTCATTTAGAATTTCTGAAGGAACCTACCAGAAAGCAGAGACGCTATGTGCTCACAAAGTTCACTAAAATTACACACAATGCTCATTCCAACAGACATCGTGTCACCAAACAGAACAAAAATGCTCAATATGTAGTCATGACAAAAGTTTTAAAGTTGTAAGGCACGTGACTATCAGACAAACAAATCTGAGCTAGACACTGGAAAGGAATGAGGAATTCTACTTCAGGGATGCTGCAGAGAGCATTATGGAGTTACATACTTGCTAGCACACACAAGGCACCTACTAAAGCATATTAGCTGATTCAGTTTCATTTCAGTTTAAATTAATTACTTGCAGAGATATCAAGAAAATGGTAGTATGATTTCTCACTTCTTTTGTTTTATACAACATCAATTTCACTAGAAAGCAAACTTACCTGTGGGCCATAATATTTTATGCAATAACTAAATTACTACAGATAAAATTGTACTCTAACATTAAGAAGATAGGTATGTATGAAAACACAAGCTGTCATTAGAGAACATTTTAACCTTGACATGTGTTTAAACACACCTGTATCTCAAGAACACAATACAAAGAATTATGAAAAATGCATTGACTGATATTTCCCTTTTTAGGACTAGCCATGTTTCTAATGACTCCCCACAATGAATTGAAATTAACTACGTCATAAACTAGATATAACTGAGGAGGGGGATATCATCAGATTTAACAACGATAAGGTGAGGGACGTGATGCCATCCCACCCACACCAGTGAGATCAGCAGAACCTAAAGCAGGAAGGCAGGAGAACACCTGAAAGAACACCAGGGAATTTCAGCCAGACACAAAGTCAGCCTCACTGGGAGCCCACTGAAATATCCCTATGCTGATGCATGTGGAGTAAACAGGAAGAACCAGAGATGTGGTCACACTTGCACAGCTATAACCCCACTGGTATCACTGAAGCATGGTGGGACAGCTCCTGTGGAGGGCTGCAACAGAAGGATACAGGCTGTTCAGTTTTCTTTCCCTTCTGAAGAGGGGAAACAATCACATCAGCATTTTTCAAGAGATGTTGCAACAGAAGACAATCATTCTGACACTTAATTTCACTTTCCATTCTTGTCTTCTCACAAGAGACAGAAAGGAAAAATAAAGCCCAAGAACCAAAAAAGAAGGGCAGGATTCAGGTCAGTTGAAAAACACAAGTGAAGCACTTGCTATTTTACTTGAGGACTTTTTCAGTTGCATCTTTATATGTGACCAGACCTTGGGCTTCTGTGTTTCCTATGTTCTCTTTGGGGGATCTCGAGCAGTGTGAGGTCCTGTGTGATTGTCGTGGGTTAGCCAAAACTTGACAGACAGCCCTCTTAGCCAATGCGCTTCTCGAAATTTTACATATTTAAGCCCCACGGAAGGCGGGAGTTTTTAGGAGTTGCAGTTTTCCCGGCTCTCAGGTGGGTGGAGATCCGGGGAGTGAAAGGGAGAGGCAGGCCCCGTTCCTGGAGCCTGTGGGCCCAGGGATGGGGCGCCCCTGCCCCCTGCCTCCTCCCCTCCTTCTCCCGGTGAGGAGGGGGGCAAAGTTCGGGGGCCCCCGGCCTTCCGTCCCGGCTCGGTGCGGGGACGGCAGAGACGGAGGGGTGGCCCCCCTTCCCCCGGCCTGCGCGGCTGGGGACAGGGCTCCTGCCTTCTGCCCCCTGGGGATTTCTTGCTGCAGCACGGACTCAGATTTATAAGAGGGGAGCTGTTCTCCTGAGCTGCGGGGATGGCTGCTGGCTCCAGGGCTGAGGTCGTCCGAGATAGAGCCTTCGAACAGCCAGTAAACTTCGCGGCGAACAGGAAAAGACACCCTCTCTCTACACGGTGCAGCGCAGCAAGAAGAAACCCCTGCAACGAGGCAGAGGGAACACCCTGAACATGGAGGACTTCAGAGCCAGGGAGAAGGAGAAGGCGGAGTCACGTGAGACGGAGCTGCTCGGGCAGCGCTGTAACTCGCGCGGGAAAGCTTAAACATTTCCCTGCCTTGCTGTGGGATGGACTATTAATATTACAAGCTGTTACGTCTCTTTAGTTCATGTTAAATGGGGGGAATGGGCATTTTTATCAAATGGCTTGTAAAAAGGGTGAAGAGTGCCAAATGCCAGATGAAAGCAGGGGAAGGCTTTCAAGATCTGGTGGCAGAGGAAAGCCTATGTTCAAGCTGAAAGGGAAAATGTTTCATCCTTAAAAAACCCATGTAAAAGCCTGTTGTATTAGCAGTCACAAGGGCTGTGAGGGCTCATGAAAAGAGATGTGTTACACTGCAGCAGAGGATGTTTAATTGTAAGCAAATCTGCAAAAAGTGGCAGTTTGGAAACCCACGCAAGAAAGGGGAAACCCCTTTTTCCCCCTTTCCTAGGACTGTGATCCTGATTTTGGGAAAAGGGAAAACGGGGGGTAAGCTCTGAAAGTTTGTTCTGTTCTTGACCATCTGGGTGTTAATTAAACTTCTTTTTCTTTTTCTTTCAAGTTGTGTGCCTGGTTTGCTTCCTCCTAGTAGCTTATCTCACTGCATCGGGGAGGGCTGATGCCCATAGTTAACCCTTAAACTACTACACGAATTGGTGTTTCCACCCGGCTGAACCAAATTCAACCCGCTACAGTGTTGCAGTGGATTTTCACTACAATTTATCTTCTATGGTCATGCACTGTAACTGATATGGTCTCATGGACAACCATCTCCCCATTTGCCAAGCACATAGTTCTGTCACTGAGCAAAATCACTGCAAATCTTAAGAGTGCATGAGAAAAAAACAATATACCCAGCAGTGTGATACAATCAAAAAGACAGGCCAGATGAGTCATAGTCACAACAGTATTTCCAATGAACACAAGCAAGACAAAGCAACAGGAAAAAAGGATTTTGCTTAAATTGAACTGCATGATGTAAAAGCCCAGAAGAGCTTTTTAGCTGAATAAATCCAGGATTGGGGCTACATTTTAGCTCTTATTATAACAGAAAAATAGTCTACAGTCTTTAGAAAAGCAAAGAAGTAAGAGGCTAGAGAGAGATCTAAGATAAAGGTAAAACAGAATTAATGCTTCTGAGGGACAGGCAAATAGTAACACTACCAATCAAAGGTGGAAGATTATCAGTAAGAGACAAAGGACAAGGCAGAATATATTGAATATTCCTAAAACACTGTCGCCCTGGTTTTCACAGTGTTCCATGTTTTTACTTTTGTAGTAGAAGTTCTCATGCATTTTCTATAAACATAGCTCTTGTTTTCTAACCGGCTACGAATGTTTACTGAACTTTTAGATTGTGGTTCATTCCTTTCTCCAAGGCGGAGAAAGGTGATAGACTGTGTTCCTATCCTGTAAAATGCTAGAGGTGTTAACCTCATCTACCAATGTATGATTGTTCTAAAAGAGGTATAAAAGTGTGATAATAAAGGTGGGCAGAGTCCTTTCGCTCTGCTCGGTGGTCTGACCTGCTGCCGACCTGCTGTTTGAATCTGCGTGTTCGTGTCCGACACTGCGACAAAACACTAGTCAGCCATGTATGTTCGTTCGGTGATATAAATAAGCCCATACTCTAACATTATTCCATTCAAAGAAAAAAAAAAAGCCTCATGAGTCAGATGTGAACTGTCCACATGAATACAGAAATTAAATGTGGGCTTGCAAATTAAATCACAGAATCTTCACAGGAAATTTAAATGAAATGTGATGGGGACTCTCCAATTCAAAGAGAAAACACTCTCAGAAGAGAAGGAGATTTCAATTAGAAGAACATAATCAGTGATATCTAAAAGAAGAGAGTGATATCACTGTTCCTGTGATTTGGCTAGCAAACTGGTCCTCAGAGATTTTGATGAAAACTATTTCAGTACAGTACAAGGGCTCTACGATAAAACCAAACAGGCAAATTCCAGCAGCTACTGCAAATGGTATATTCAATGAATGTACAGATAAAACAGGCATTCAGACAGTATCTGCCAGAGCCATTAACATAGTTTTCACAGAGTGAATGCTACCTTCCTTTCTTGTTTGAATACACAATTTCATTGATGAAAAAGGTGCCTGAACAACATTCATCTTAAGGCTTCAAATTTAGACAATGGGCAGAACAAGGAATATTTTTGGTTTTTTAGAAGTCTATAGAAGTATAGTGTGAGAATGAAGTTTAGTGATTTACAAGCAGGAAGTCTTCAAAATAGAGAAAATAATTTTCTGAAAATGATCCTCTGCATTAGTCACTTCAGTAGAGGAGATAAAATTATTTAGGAGCAGTCCCAAAAGTATGTCATAAACTTAGACTGCGACATTAACTATGGCCTGCCTACTGGTGAGTGGATATAGTAACCACAAAATCTTCACGTGTCTGTTTTATAGCTATTAGCACTTACTGAGAGAAATGTAAATGCTGACATATTAAAATGTGAGCATACAGCAGAACACGGCCAATATCCCTAAAGTCTATTATTTTATTTCAGAAATGTATTAAGACTAATCTCTACCCTCAAAAGCCTGTTCTCTCTTTTTTTTTTGTCCCACCCATGACAGAACTGGATCTCTCAGAAAGACCACATGTAGAAAACCAGATAAAGAATCATGCTATCTTTACCAAAAAAACCCAGAGTATTTTAAATTATTAACATGGCACTCACAAACCAAATCAGTTGCTGGCTGAATATAAGCTGATTACTTGAGTTGAACAGATAATCTTTTTGGAGCCTCCTTCCAGGAATTATGATATGCATTTTCTTAGTTTATTATTGTAGATATCTAGAACTGCGCAGAGCCATGTAGACATAATATAGTTATTAAAAATTTAAACACTCAAAGCTAATTAAAAATATCTCAAGTACACTGTGAAACCAATTAACTTAGCTATTCAAAAATTATTTTATGATAAGGCAGCATTTTCTGTTTTAAACACAAGTAACACCTTCCAAAGCAGCAGAAATGATGCATAATTGATGTACACATACTGTAAAACGCTGGACTGGATGCAAATTAATGTTCCCCATTCTGAATTGTAGGGGGTAGCCTGGAAAACAAGACTTACTAGTGTGAAGCTTAATAACAGTTATATTTTCTCAGATCAAAGGCATATCCCAGACCATGCCAGTGGAGTAAGAAAAAAAGAATGACAATTCTTCAAAGCATGTCTTTGTCCTCTGAAGATCTGTAGTACAAGATAAGATGTGATGTTTCTACACGCAACAGTCATGGAAGGATTTTCCTTCCATATTTTTCAGCTGTTGTCTGAATCTATATAACCTATTACAACCCACTGCTGTAGCAACCAGTTGCACAACTTAATTACATGTTTTTCAAGAATACGTTTGTGGGCTTGCTTTGAAACATTTGCCTACTGTGGTTATTTAATGGCCCACACATTTTGCTTCTGCAATGACAGAGAACAGTCATTATTCCTTATTCACTTCCCCATGCATCCTCACACCCAACACACGGAATGCATCTTTATTATAATCCTCTTCATTGCATTTCTCAAGTGGGGAAAGCCCATCTACTTATTCACTAATTCTACAGAAGCTCCTCCACATATCTGAGCATTATTTTGTCTTCCTGAATTCTCCTACATCAGTTTTCTAATTAAGAGAGCTGAAAATATAATTGGTTACATGAAGCCAAACTCTTCTCTGGTACACAGCAAAACGACAATTTGCATTAAGAAAAACTCCAGTTAGATACTGAAAAAAACCAAAAACCTCACAATGAGGACGGTGAGCAAATACTGAAACAGGTTTCCCAGAGGGACTTCCATTACTGGAGTTGTTAGAACCTCATCATGTGTAAGGCATTTTGCAGCCTGATACAACATGAAAGATGGCCCTGCTCTGAGCAAGAAGTGGGACCAGATGCACCCCCTGAGATGTTTTCCAATTTAAATTATTATGCAGTTCTAAGGCATTTGGGAAGCAGGTGCACATCAATTTATACAGTGATGTAATGTTTTCTGCTCTCTTCTTTTCCAGAGAATTTCTGGCATGTTTTTATTGTCTTGATCACTTCTAGTGATCTGGTATCTTCAAGAACATTTAGATTTTATTTTGAGTGGCAACTCAGAACTCATTACTGGTATATGTGAAATCAGGCAGTGTTACTACAGACTGGACTGAAGGAGTAACACAATTATTATTAAATATTAAATATTAAAAGTTTTTAAAAGGCTGTTAGAAATAATACACGTAATTTTTAACAAGTTCAGGAATTTACTCAACTTACTATCACAAAACATTCGCTTTTCTTTCAAAATGAAGCTTTTTTCTCCTATGATTACTTTTACGCATTTCATTCCTTATACACCAGATCTTGAAGTTTGATAACAGAGGCTAGAAAGTAATTTTTTTTTCCAGGAAAAGAGCAGTAAGAAAAAGTATTAAGCAAGAGACTGGTGAAATATTTGGAGACAAAAACCTGAAAAATCTTTGGCAGATTTTACTTAGGAAAGGCTTGGATGTCAGCAAACACACTGTGTAAATAGATTCATTTTTAAACAGGAATTATGAATACTACAGGATGATTGACCCTTTGCTTTTTTTTTTAAATCCCTATCTATCATAACAGAAGGTACGGTTAAGTTGTCTGCTCTGTTTTCTCTCTTAATTAAGACTTTCAGAAGTCTAATTTTTCAAGCTACATATGAAATGTCAGGGAAATGTCAACTTCATCTTTTAAATAATTAGCAAATTTTCCAAACACACGAACATGTATTAAAGGTCTTAACGGAAGTCGAGCACCTCTTAATGGGGGTTAGCAAGAATGTTCCCAGAAACATTACTATACATTTTTACTCTTATACACTGAACAGTTTTTTATTTTTAAAAAGATGGTACTTTGATTTCACCAAATTATCATCAAGAATGTCAGCAGTTCTCTAGAGAAAAAGATGACTACATGTACCTCTACAACTAAGCTGAGGCACTGAGATCTTATATAAAAACTGCTTTTGTGGAAAGAAGAAGCAGAAGACAAAAGTTTTTGCAGTCCAGATAGGTTCCTGAAATTAAGTGGTCCATCTCTGCTTAATGAATGTATCTCTACACCACTAAATCCTAAGACACCTCCATTCATTGATCCCATAATGATGCCAAGTAAACGACATCTGATTTCAATAAAGGCAATTTAACAAACCAATTAAGACTTTGGAAAGCTTACAGACAAATTTAGAACAAAAAAATACTTTTCAAAAATTCAGTTTTTTGAAACTTACTTAACTGTGTGTTGGGGTTTAGGAGTTAGCCTGTTTTTCTCTTAAAGAATTTTCCCCATCCTAGTTGCCAGGGGCCAAACCGCTGGGTACTTAAAAGAAACAAAAGACCT
>VWZQ01010469.1:212671-280677 GCA_013397015.1 Myiagra hebetior | reverse complement strand
TATTGCTGTTTGTTTGTGTTGTTATACATATATATTTATCAGTAAAGAACTGTTATTCCTATCCCTCATATCTTTGCCTAAAAGCCCCTTATTTTCAAAGTTATAATAATTCGAAGAAAAGGAGATTGCATTTTCCATTTCAGGGAAGGCTCCTGCCTTTCTTGTCTGACACCTGTCTTTCAAACCAAGACACTGTGGAAACATGTAACAGGGAAAATTAAGACCTCTGTCCTTCAAAAACCTGAGGCTGGTGCATACATTTTCAGATATGAACTGTTTCACTGAGTTCAAGAGCACTGTTATTAATCAACAATGCTATTATTAACTGAATGTACAAAAATTATTAGTTCTTAAACTATCATTTTAATTGTTTCACTTATTAAAAATTAACAAATTTCAGTCTGTACAGCAACTGCTATCTATAAAAGGGAACTACTTTTTCATGGCAGGGTCCTTCTCTTCCTTAGTTGCCAATGCCACATCATAGTAACAGATCTCCAAACACAACCCACAAGTTCTCTCTTGCTATAATTCTGTGTAAGCTCGTGAAGATGCAATGGGAGAATATAAAACAGACTGCACTGAGTGCTCATAGTCGTACTGCAGCTCCTAATGTTCACAAAAGCTAGAAAGCCAACATCTGACATCCTCTGGCAGCTCATCACTCAAAAAACCAATGGCATGAAAAAAACCAATGGTATGATGAACTGGCTGCTGGTGAAGGTCAGCCTCTGCCAGGACAACATTCAGGCTGTGCTGCTGCTGCTTCAAGAAAACCAAGAATCACAAGTCAAAAAGCAGTGAATAAATGTGCATCCACAAACCATTTCAATTTAAAAATTCTTAGGAGCATTTTTGAATCAGAGGCTAATTTTATTCTTTACTTTAATACTGCATATATCCAGCTGAAATAGTTTGAGGGTTTTATGACCCAAATTCTCAGAAAAACAGAGAAATGCAGTAATGCTGGAGATGCAGCCCCAGAGCTTTAACCAAGATCAACACTATAGCTGCCATTTGAAGTAGTAAAATCTTCAACGTGAAGTATGTTTTAGAACTGGTTATACACATCTATGTACACACAGGCTGGTCTTGCCATCCCCCTTTCAAAATTAAAAAAAAACAAACAAAAAGCCAAAAACAACAACAACAAAAAACCCAACCAAAACCTGAGCTAGAATGAAAATTGTTGCTAAGGTAATGGAAGAAATGGATTTTTTCTACATAGACGTGTTATGCAGAATTACTCCTATTTGGAAAACTACGTCTCTACTTAACTAGATTGTGACAAAACAGCAACTGAAAACATCAGTTTTCCTCCACTGAAGATGGGTATCAGTGTACAAAGTAAATTCCATGTCCTGAAGTTTTCATACACTCATTTATTTGCAAAAAAAAAGTATAAAGGTAGAGAGTGGTTTTGGCACTTGTTAAGCAATTACAGTATTCGGTAATGGCACTTCCTCAGTGGAATGGTGAAGTTTTAGGTGTACAGTATTAGCTTCAGTTTTAAAAAAGTTTACATCCAGCTTTTCAAACTGGTAAATATTATTTAAGGACTAACAGAACTTTGTACAACCATTGGCCTAGCAAAAAGAACTAGAGTCATCACTATAAGGGCTGATAAAAAAAGCCAGAAGTGAAGAACACCTAGGCTACATTTCAAATGAGGCATTAAAAATTTTCCAGTGCAAGTGCCTGAAGAACTAAGCTATGCATACAGTACTTGACACAATGAACTCAGCAGACTAAGCAAATACAAACACAACGTCTAGGACATTTTTACAACAGGATTCAGCCTGGTAAACATAAAGTCTTGCAAAAAAATGTCCAAAATACCTTAATTACTAATGTTCTCTGCAACAGTCAGTAGCTGAAATAAGAACGTGATGAAGATCACCCACAGCTACCACAAGCATGTTGGCGAATTCCTGAAGAGCAGCGTGCATGCCAAAGACTGCCATCTGGAACTGAAAATTGTCTTTACTGGCCACAAATTTAAAATAACAATAATAGGCTTGCCAGAAATCCATATATACTTACAGACCCTGCAGACTGAGTAGCACAAACCATTCTCCTTTTCTCATTACTATAAAAACCTGTGTTGGTTATTTTAAAACTCTAAAACCCCCAGACAGGAAGCCAAGACACATTTCAGCAGAGAACAAAACAAAAACTGTTCTCAATCTTTTATTCCAGATCTGCATAGGCAAAGCTTCTCCAGGCCCACTGAGTACAATGCCATCAGAATCTTCACAAAATGTGATCTCATAAAGCAAACCTGTATAGCAGTTTGTAGGTGGGGGATTATAAATCAGCTAAGAGGAAAATTAGAGCTAATGAGCTACAAGCAGGTGCCAAAGTGGTTAGTTAAAAGATGCTTGAGGATAGCACAGGGAATACAGACCTAAGGTAATAGGTCAGTGAGAAGGACAGTTTGGGGGTTTCCTTCCTAGAGATTCTGAAAAACAAAATTGCCTGACCACAACTCAAGCAAAGGTTTCATCCAAAAAAGGGTTTTCTAAGGAGGACTGCATCTCTTCAGAGTTCAGCATATTGGATCCGAAGAAGACACGGGAACACAACTGAAGCAACTAACTGGATGCTGTAGCAACTGCATAAAGGGAACACTACAGCTATGGGAGCAAGTACTCTGTGCATCAGCCAATGAAGCAGCTAATGCTGCCTCCAAGTGTGCCATGTGGGGTTAGTCAGCCCAAAATATATCTAAATGCAGTATTTATAAACATAGCATGAACTGACCATGGCATTTGTTAGTGACTGCACTTAGTACACAGGCTGATTAATCAGAATGCACTACCCACTATGACAGTCTTTCCAGATCTCATTAAATATATTCAAACACTGTTGGATTTGGTTGTTTTTCAGCCACATTTACACTCAGTAATGCCTGCTCAAGATAAGTGCCTTACAAAACTAGTGGTGGAGTCCAGATCTTAGGCATCTAAGTCCAAGAAAATATGGTTCCTGGAAGGGATTAGATGTATTGAAGCCAGCTATACCCTGAACAGCTGTTGGGGAATCAGTGGACAAAAGTCAACATGTGAAGAACAGAGAAAAAATCATCACTGTATTGCACGACCTTGAAATCCACACGTAACCATAAATCTTCCTACGGTTCCCAGGACACCGAGAAGTAAATAATCAACAGCTGTGGGATCCCAGGCTGCAGGCAGGGAGCTGCAACCCAACTTCAGCAGAGGTCCATGCCAACCTACAGAAAACACTATTCTCTAGGGTGACAGGGTGGGGAAACTGCCAAATTTCCCCCTAACTTCAAAGGAAGTTCTTACAGGCCTAGAAGAATCCAGCCTCCCCAGCCAACCACCATGTCATTACACCAGAGGGGCACTGTCTTTATGTTTGTCATCACGCTGCTCTGCCTGGTATGAGGGAGCATTTCTTCAGTTTTGCCCTCTGCACACTGGCATGTACTAATCAAGATTTCTCTTATAATTCATTAACTGGCTAGAGTTGACTGGCTGACTGGCTCTAATGAAGCCACCTGGCAAATGCTAAGTAACAAGAAATAGTACTACATGTTATGTGATCAGGCAGGATGTGAAGCCTTCTTCTTCACCCAATAAGCAGTGTTATTAAATATGGACTGGTGATTGTAACCTATTTAGAAAATCATATTGTGAGAGGATGCAATTGTTTTATCACAGTAAAACAAAGTTTCATGGAGTTAACCCTGAAGAGCTTCAGTCAGATAGGACATGACAGGTTCTTAGGCAGATTAACATTTTTTTACATTTACATTAGATGTGTTCAACAATAAAACTGAACCTTTCATAATTGGAAATAGTTTGCAGTTAGCCTAGATTCAAATTTGACCAGGTATTTCTATCTGACAGCTGTTTGGCAGGCTAGTCAGAATATGATGTTTGCTTTTGGTTTTCACAGATACTTGTTTATGCACAAAATCAGCCTGCATGTTAATAGATAAAACGAAAGACCAAGTTTGTAACAGCTTGAGCACAACCTGAGCACCATAACTGAGGTAGGCTTAATGAGTAATCTCTGTGGGATGCTGAAACAACAAATATCTGCCAATTTAAACAACAGAACAACAAAAATGAAAACCCTCAAAATCGTTCAAATTCTACTCTGAGTAAAGCCTATGGTCCACTGAACTCATGCATAGATCACAGCTACAAATCATAGACACCAAACAAGACTATTTTGAAAATACAGACATCATGGAGGACAGACTCAGTGTGCAAGTCTCAGTAATGGTACCAAGTAAAAGATTTCAATCCTATTCAAGCTGAGGTTCATAAATTTTATCTAGCATGATGAGCCAAAATAAATAAGGCAGCACTTTTACAGAAATGCAAAAAGACTTTATTAGTTCAGTCAACAGATTTTCTTTCTTATTTCAGTCATTACTTATTAAAAAGGGTGTGAACAAGCAAGCAGTGTTCCCTCAAAGTTTCTAAGTTGTACTTATTTAGCATACTCAAGCTGCTTGTTGAAACAAAGACCAGTCTCCTCTGTTACAGAAGAAACTCCTTTTGCACCCAGCCCCCCCGAAAAAACCACCAATATTTTCTATTTTATGGGTATAGTTATACATGATTCAATGCATCAACTTCTTAAAAGGTATGTTGAATAAAATAACTGATGAAATACTTCAGTCATGTTGGTTGAAAATCTTATTATCCTCACTATTTTTTATTACATATTATAAAGGTACATATTTCATTATCCCACAGTTCCTGAGACACTTAATGCCAAGATCAAACTGCACATACAACTATCCACATAAGCAATGTTAATTTACATATTATATATAAAAATCCATACAGTGTGAACAGATCAAGTACTGAAAAGCAGCAGCACCCGAGGCAGACCAAAACCTTTCAATACACAGCCACAGCTTTGGATACTACTACAAAACAGCCTGAGAAGAAAACAGCTCCATTTTTGTCAAAAAGCTACTTCACTGGCCCATACAAAAATTACTCTAAGACAAATCATTCCTCCATTAAAGATACTTATGTAGTTGTCACACATTACTGTGGCCTGGAACTTGAATCAACAATCACTAACTGAGCACAACCACACTGTAGCAGGATCCTAATAGGCAGGAAATGTTCACAACTCCCACTTGGCAGGTTTGTCTTTTCCCCAACCCCTTATAGAGAAAACAACATCTCCCCTTTATGCTATAATAGCCAACACATTAACATAAGAAAACTGAATTTATATCAGCTGCACTTAAACTTTCATTTTCCTTGAGGATGTAGGTTTCTCTTTCAGACTAACAAAATACAGGTATATCTAAAAGGTTTTGGTTTTTTTAAACCCAGAAGTTACTTCTTTAACTTTTCTGGTTTTATAAACCAGAAGTTACTTTTTTGTTGTTGCTGTTGTTTCTAACTTAGCAGTTACCTACTTTTAAACTTTTTTGTTTTTAGAATTCTCTGAATACATCTCCCCTCACTTAAAAATCATACAAAAATCTACATCCTCTTTCAGTACAATCGCCTATGGCCTGCTCAGTCACATCAGCTCCTTCTGTATTGCAACATTTGCTGTATTACACTGAATTCAGTATAAACAATTACCAAGTTCAACTGCTCTAGAGAGCAGCCAGCACAGAAGACGAAAACTTCAGGTAAACGTGATATAGAAACTGCCAAGGCTGTCAAGCATCTGATTTTAGCCCCCCCACCCCCAAACCAACATATTTGTGTTTTCATTTTTCTCTCTCTCCCCTACCAACAGTTCTTCGTTTTCATTCTTTTAGCAGTTGCCGAGTAAATGCCACAGGTTTCCAGAGTGAGATAATTTCGGTCAGATATTGTGAAAGTCCTCATTGTTACAGAGTTTTGGCAAAAATTAGGTAAATTTAATTTAAAGGGGAATGACACAAGTTTGTATTACATATAAAGCCAAATATTAAGTGATTTTATTTCATCTTAGTATTCAGAGCCAAGATCTGGAAATAAAACAAGTAATTCTAAGACGCATCAGAAACAAAAATTTTCAGATATAGCTCAGACTATATCACTTCTATACTGTATTTTTCTTATCATACTATTTATGCTTTGATTTAGCACCCAATTTACCACACTGGCAACATGTGTTGATAAAGTCAGAGCCACAGTCTCACAGAAATATTGTCTCATTAAATTATACTGACAACTGCTCTGTCTCCAGCCTTTCCCCTGGATGAGTCCTACATGACTATGTTGTAGGCTTCTCCAATCCTACATTTGGTCCTGTGTCCTGGACAGACTTTGGACCCACATGATAGTCTTGTCCTCAGCACTGTCCCAGACCGCTTTTCGTTTTGCTCCTGACAGGACTCCTAAGTGCACTCTGAACCAGACTAAATGCTCTGCTGCTTCTGGAGCTGCCAGAGTCTGGCTCTGCCACTCTATCCTTAATTTGGTTTCTTTCTTTCTTCTTTTTTTTCCTAATTTTACTAATCTGTACTCTAGCTTCCAGACACTGCCAACTCTTGATTTTTGCAGGAACTTGACAAAAAAATCAGATTTTAAAAAATCATTTTGCTTGCAGAAAGACTTTGCAGTAACTTCCAGAAAACAAACCTGATTCTGATCCACAAAATCCTACAGTGCCCTAAAAGTAAAGACATTCAATCATTTTCCAAGGAAGACAAACTTCCATGCATCTTTGCTGTGATACTCCAAGTGTTTGGAGCATCTTTCTTCTCTAGGATGAGGACATTAGTTTCAGAAACTCATGGATATCTGCTATTATCTTCATACAAATGTCACTGCCTTTCTCATAATACCCTAACACAATAGTCAAATAAAAACTAAGTTTCTGATGATCTGTTTCTGTATCTCCCTAAAAAGGCATTGAGGTAAGTAACCCTGGAATTTTTTGACAAGGTCACAGTGACTGCCACTATCTCACACAGAACTTCAATCTTCCCTACCATTAAAGACTATTTTGAACAAGAACCTTAGTGTCTGCTGGAAATATTCACCTGTTTGAATATTAATATCCAGTACTCTTTATGGCCTAGGTTATCCCAGACAACTACATGGGACTGGCAGACTTCAGTCACAGCTTCATGCCACAATCAGGATACCTTAACCAATCTAAAAATGGCATTGGTGCTGATGTTCAGGCAACTGGATCCCAAACTGACCAGAAATGTTTTGCATCTATCCAACTGCTGGATGGTTTAAAAAAAAAAAAAAAAAAAAGAAGTAATATCTGAAACATGCTATTTCACTTACCGCACTGTTAAAAATCACCAACAGTAAAAAAATAAAATGGAGAACAAAAAAATAGGTCTGTAACTTAAAAACAGTGGTCTGAAAATTGGATTACCTCCTGGTTTCTCACGTCTGTTGCAGGTGAGAACTTCCCCACATGGCAGAAAAAAACCAGAAGCTATGAATAAAATAATACACTTCAATCTGGCAAAAAACTACACTTAAAACATTAGGATTAAAACCATAAATCCTAATTCCAAGAATTATTTTATAGCAGATTTTAGGAGTTTTAGAAGCATAATACTTGCCCTTAAGGCCAATGGTATTTTTAATCAGATACTTAAAAAGGAAGAGAGAAAAGCGGAGAGGTGATTTAAAGCAGCCAAATTCTATCACATTACTTCCTGTGTGTTGCCTAGAGGCTATGAGAAGTTAACAATCACACTAATTCAGTGCCATCACTATGAAAAAGGTGCAAGAAAGCAATGATGATGACTCTGGCAGAGAATTACTACTTTCCTCCCAGCACACAGAGAAACATATGCTGGATACCAGTATGTGATTTCTGTTCAAAAAGAAACCTCTGTGTGGAGCTTTTCTAATCCATAGAGAAGATTCTGACTGAAATAACAAATCCCCAGTGGGTATGCAGTTCTGCAACACCACTATGGTGATGCCTGCTTCATCAAGGAAGAAATGAAATCTCTTGAAATATTTTTGGCAGTTCAAAAGGGGTCTATGAACTTATCTCAAGTACTTGTAACTCTCCTCCATACAGAGAGGGTAAACTAATTCTGCACTTCAAATATTCCAAGAGCTCTGTTTCTGTGAATGATCCACCTCCCTCAATTCCTCAAAAATTTTGCTCACACTTCTAATATCACTTTTCCCCGAGACCAGGTTATTTCTCAACATTTTTTGATAGATAATAGGCTAACCTTAAGAAATATGTACGTTCTGAGACTTAGTGTGTGAACTTAGTTCAATCTTTTACTTCAGAAGTTTCTGGGCATGTTCACTGGCAAGAAGCTTGACAGCTCAATTGATCTCTCATCCTGTAAATTCGGGACCAGTCAGTGGGACAAAGCATGACTGGTTTTGTCCATCTACTGCCTTAGTATCTCCTTTTGTATTGTTCTTCCTCTGATGTATGTCCATCAGGCAGATGGGATTCACAAAAAGAAGAAACAGAAGCTAGAACATATTCACTGTGAGAGAAAGATGAATGGAATTAATCCTGCACACTTCCTAAAAGAATCTGACATTCGGGGCATTTTTGATGCATGTCAAATTCTGGCTGTAAGCCAGAAACACAGGCCCCAGCCAGCAAGCTTGGAAAGTGGCCATAAACAAAGATCACTTGGTTAAACCTCAGCTGTCTAGGCAACCACCAAATAAAACTGTTTATTCCCAGATCTTTTATGAATAAATAGGCAAAATTTCTACAGCATGACTGCACTGGCAGCATCTCCTCAGCAGAGACTAAAATAAAAGAAAGGATAAGGATACAAATTCTGCACAGACTAGGTCTGGCCCTGTTTCTATTGACAAGAAAGTTAAAATCTTGCAATAACACAGTGGAAGTGAACAATATTTATAAATACATAAACCAAATAATTGTGAAGGGCTCCCCTACCATGCCCTAATACAATCTTAGTTCTCTATAAATGTCATGAGCCTCAGATCAGTAAAGAATTACTTTCATGGACAGACAAGGGAGATGTTTGGTGATGCATTACAGAGCATAAGAATGTGTCGATTCTTCTGAATCAGTAAGAAAAATGACAAATTCATCTCCATTATAACACTGTATGCTATTGCTGCAATGGCCTGTCACAGAAGGCAATCACTTCCTTGCATCTATTTCAAAATAAAGAACCTGTGCAGTCTGAGAGAGCATGGGAAAAGGAACCCCCAGGAGTGTGGAAGTTCTCTCAGCAGATTGTGTTTCAGGACCTTATGATCCAACATCTAAAATGTATGCAATGAAGCACCTTTAATCAAACAGCAAACTCCTGCAAAGCCTCTTTCGTATCTATGCAACTGACAGTAAAAAAATCAAAACATACAAACTGATTAAATTTGTCAATTACTATTTTAGTGAAAACATTCACTTCAAATCCAAACCTGCAGAAGACGACCCTGACTATTTGTTTGTTCATCATACCATTTAAAGCACCAAGTCTCAGATTCTAGAAAGCAAGGATGAAAACACAAAACATTCACATTGGGTAGACTAATTTACAAACAATGGAAGTAGCACTTTAGCTCTGTTTCATGCATTTAGTGTTTTTTTCTTTCCATAATTACTGAGGACTAATTTTTTTGTTATCACAACGTTCACTAATAGCTGGCTTATCTTACTTTTAAAGCAATCACTAAGCATAACATCTCTGAAACCTTTTGAAAGGGAATAACAAACAAAAAAAGCAATTAGATATGAGGTGAACTTCTATATTTTTTTTTCCTTTCAAGTAATTATGCTACAACAGATAAAACCATTTTCTGCGTATACAGTTTTAAGCCTGGCACTCTACTGGCACAAAGGCATTACAGCATCCCAATGGCTGTATCATGGTGTTTCAGCTTGCTTCTACCCTGTGTATCTCTCACGAGTTCATGCTAACAGATTTGGGTTATTCAGTCATAACTAGTCTTCTGGCACTGAGCTCCACCTGCTGACAAGTCTCTCAAGTGCTGCAGAGCTTGCACACCAAGTCTCAGTTTTGTCAACCAGTTACAGGAAAATGCTGCACTACGCAAAATAAATCTACTTGAAACACTTTTATCGTGGGAACAGCATGTAATTTCAAACACATATTCTTAAACATAATGGGTTTATACCTTTTTAAAATTTTTTTTTACCATGTAAGGAAAAAGGAGAAGACATATTAAAGTGGCACAGAGATTTCACTGTATGATTGCTAAACAAAATTAATTACTATTTTATATTAACTAAATCTATTGCCTGGCTTAAGCACTTCGTGAAGATTTCTGTAACAATTTTCAAGGCAGTACTAATGCTGTAAGTTTAAAGCTTTACCATGAAATGCAAATCATCATAATTGTACATAATTACCTGAGTACATGTTTAGCTAGCACTGTAATATTCAAAAATCAATGATGTTTTTATTTCTAATCTGATCATCAGGCATATAAAAGTTGTCTGAGCAGTTTTGTTGCTGTTGTTTTCTTCATTTTAATTCCCATGCACTACTGCCATGCTTTGTTGATCATATTAACAGCAAAAATATACCTTATATACCTTAAGACAAATGACAGGCCATACATCCACTGACTGAACATCTAAACATTGAAAAGTTAGCTCAAGTCACTTCCAGTTTCTGGTTAAATTTTATAAAGTGTCATAATACAGAACACTTTGGATACTACTATATTTTTGTCAAAATATATCTGTTTACAAGGAGTAACAGGCTTTGTTTTTTTAGTATCTAGCTCCACAATTTAAGTACAGAAGAAAATGTGAACTCTCATTAACATAGTGAATAGCATAAATGTGAAACTCTAAGGGGCTCAAAGAAAAGATTTTAAACTTGTAGTATCTTCAGCATTATAATTATCTCTGTCTTGCATGGATAAGTCAGTAAAAAAGTATAACTGCTAGTAACAAAAATATGTTTCATTATTCCATATGCAATGACAAAACTATTACATGCAATGTTCAGAAATAACAAAAAGTAGTTTTGTTTCAATCCTTGCTATGATACCCTGATTGAAAAAAAAGAGAATTGTTCAGCAATATCCTTTTTTTGCTAAAATGAGTACATGACTACCAATACACAGCTAACATTCTACAAAAAATATATTGACTAAAGCAAACCTGCGTCTTAGTACTGAAGACACTAACAGAATATGAAACTTCTACAGCTAATAGAGGCAAAAAAGAACAAGGAAACTAAGTTAAAACACTCACATAACATTACACTGTCTATAAAAACATATCTAACAGCATTCCAGAATTTCACTCCTTATTAGTATTCCATTATACAGTTATCTAATGTAAGAGAAGGGAAACAAAATAATTTGCAAACTACTCCACCATGAAATTGGCTCTATTTATATGATATAAATACTTACGAGATACGAAAATTTACAAAATCACTTTGCATATCCTGTTTTAAATTTTAAATTACAAAACAAAATTACTTGTGACTGAGGTCACGAAAATTTGCTTCATATGGATGTTGACAACACAAGCCAACTATGATTTTGTAATTCTTAGGAAAAAAAATTGTAAAAAGAGCATTTACAATTAATTTCTGAAGAGGAATAAATAAGCACATTCAGGTGTATCAGTGCAACATTTAGATGAACTGCTCTCAAATAAAGTGGAGAAACCTAAACGGATTTATAGCTGAAGAAACAGTGATCCTCTTGAACGATACAAGAATGAGAGCCATCAGCAGCAAGAACATCCAGTTTCTAATCTTTTATAGGATAATACTTTTAAGGAGTTTTACTAAAAAAAAAAAAAAAACCATTTTAAAAATCACCAGGATGTTTTTTTTTACAGAAACAACCCATCAGAGTATTACTTTTTCATCTTGAGATACAGTCAAGACTGACAGGTCAGGGCAATGCCAGACATGAGCACAGACTGTGAGAAAGAAGAACACATCAAGAGCAGCCCTGCAGAGAGGGACCTGGCAATGGTGGCAGACAAAAAGCTGCACATGAGCCAATACTGTGCACTTGCAGCCCAAAGGCCCAACGACATCCTGGGCTACACCTATGAACAGCAGGATGATGGAGGCGACTTGTAACCTCTACTCTGCCCTTGTGAGATTCCACCTTGAGAACAGCACCCAGGTCTTGGGTCCTTAGCACAAAAAAGAGATGGAGCTGCTGGAACATNTGGAACATGTCCAGAGGAAAGCCACTAAGTTGATCACAGGGCTGGAGCACCTCTGCTTTGACAACAGGCTGAGGGAGGAGTTGTTCAGCCTGGAGAAAGGAAGGAAGATCTTTTCCAGAAAGATCTCCCTGAATCACTTAAGCACTTAAAGGAAGCTCATAAGAAAGATGGAGGGTGACTCTTTACACTGCCAGATAGTGGTGTATAGGGAAACAGCCTTAGTCTAAAAGAAGAGAGGTTCCAGCACCTTAGCAGAACAATGCTGCGGGGAACAATGCTCTGGCACGAGCTGTGATAGAGGAGACAGCCCCAGTACTGACAGTGACCACTCTACACCACCTTGATCCTCTCTGCTCCACTGCAGGGTGACAGCAGTGGTCCTTTCGTGCACCGAGACAACGGGCCTGACTACTTCTGGCTCACTGGAGTGACCAGCTGGGAAGAGGCTGTTTGAGAGCAAAATGCTCCAGAGTCTAGACCATCTCTCAGCATTTCTACTGTGTGCTGTAGAAGTGCTGAGTAGATAGCCGAGGTGTAAGGGCTTATCCATGACCACAGGCATCGGATCATTTTATGATCATCCCTTCTCAGAAGGCAAGGCCAATACCAACACCATCAGGCATGTTTAGCTCCTCTCTTTTTTCAAGTCCAAAAGTTCGTAGAATTCTTTACTGAGGTGCAGGAGCTCCTGCGGGTTCTAAGGGAAAAAACAGCATGAGCAGCAGGATGAACTGGATCAACTGCAGGCTGCAGTGGATCACAACCATTTGCTTCTTGGGCAATGTCTGCTGATCCCAAGGCAGCCTCAGTACCAAAGGCCTGCATGTAAATGCTGTATCCTGTACATCTACATGAACCTGACTTAGCTGTGGAAATAAAGTTGCCTGCTTTCACAGTTAACCCTGTTTTCAGTCCCATACCGTCTCCTGCGCAAGGCAAGGACTTCCACATCTAGCACCTGCAAAATCAGTCTGCATGTCCAAGCATGGCTTAGCCCTTCTGGCAAGCTTTGTCTTGAAGAACCAAGGGAAGTGGTAATTCTGCTCAATTTAAATTCTTCAGAGGAAACTTAACACATCACACTTCATGACAGATCTTCTCTGCAAGGTAGCTTGAATGATCAGCATTATTTTCATTAAAGGTGCGGGCACTCTGAACTCTCAGATAACATAGGCCAGACGGAGCTACATTAACTAGAGAAAGTTACTTAAAGTACAAAATCCACGTTACAAAGAATGCTAACATTATCCCTGACATACAAATACATCCCTGATTTACTTCTACAAGCTGCTTTAACAGTAAATTTCACTTACTGGTTTAAAAAATAAAACAACAAAAACCCACATTATCCTCTCTTTCAGCTTACCTAACATCACTTAGTGCTTTAAATATTTCTGCCTCCTTTTGTACCAACTTTCTGTTGTCATTTTATCTTTTCCCTGAGAAGGCGACCAGACTAAGCCTCTCAGAATTAAGCCCCTTTCTAAGTGCTCTCATGGCTTTTCTCTGCAACCTTGCATTGGGTTGAAGTGGCAAGGTTTTGTAAAGGGGTGCATCCTGCTCTAGTGGAAGGTGTGGAACTATGCAATCCCTAATGTCCCTTCCAACCCAAACCATTCTATGACTCTGTGTTGCCCCTTCCCCTGCCCTCCTGCAGAGGCCACCCTGCCCTGAACACAGAACCAGCCACCCTGTGCCATCTGCCCCAGGGCACTGAGGGAACATTGGTGGCTGCACTGGAGGTGATGAGACATCACTCCTTGCAGGTGACACTGGAGGTGACACGGTGCTGGCAGTGATGGAGCTGCTGCCTCTCTGTCCTGTTGGCCTGGTGTAGGCCTGTACTCAGCACACAGGATTATTTTCTCCCGCTTACTGAAACAGAGGTTTGGACTCCAGAAAGCAGACTTCAGCAATCTTGAACTGAAGGGGAAGAGTACCACCCTTAAGACTAGACTCATCATCTCAACTAAACCTAGCAGAAACTAATCACTAGCACTGCTACAGGATATAAAATTAAATAACTAACAAGATAGCCTACCCCAAAAGGATTCCAAGCCTCCTAATCTTTTGCAGTCATTATCCTGATTCTTCTTTTCTCTTTCTTCATCTTTTTCTACTTTTTCAACTCCTTCTAGGTCACACCAAGCATACAAACTTCGTAAAATAATCTTTTGTACCAGTGTAAATGACAACCACCTCATAGTGCCTTGTAAATATTAAGCAGCAGTGGAAGCAAGAGAATGCTGACAATCAAGTATAATTGTAGAATGGTAATCAAACGGTTCCATAAATAGACAGAGGAACAAAAATGCTTTCCTCTCAGAAACAGCCATTTAATTATCATTTCACAGAGCTATTGCCCCATGGGCCAAAAAGAATGTCAGGCTAAACCTCAAAGAAAAAAAAAGTCACAAATATCTCCTACATATCAAAACTAATCCACAAAGGCAAACACTACTGTTTGTCCCTTTAGTAAACAGGTACTGTTTGTTTGCTTTTTTATGTGGCCTACAAACTCTGCACGTAGCTGAGAAAAAGAAGTCATACAAAATATTAGCCAAGTAAGGTACTTATAAAAATTACATGAGGTCTCATCAGGCCAAAAAATTTCCCTTTAATTATTAAGAGCACATAAACATTTAAAAATAAGCTGCAAAGAAACCAATGTGTTCATTTCTGCTTAACAAAAGAGTAATTACAGAACATAAGATTAATTTCCCAATTACATAACATGTACAGCAATTTCAAGAGCTTTTGCTGTTAATGTTCTATCTACAGCTGTAAATGTATTTCTTCAACACAGCCAAGGAAATTATCAACAGCTACTCAGTCAAATTTACTAAATCTATGTAAGGGTTAAGTCTTTTTATCATAAAACAGTGTAATGAAAATCTAAACATCCAGCGTAGAGAAGAACAGTCCAAGTCCCCAGACACAGATCATTATGAGTTATTGCCACTTAGAAATAAAAACATCACTCAACTGAACTTCTTGTCCAAACAACTCTCCAAAAATGCAAAGTGAAGTCCATTCACTTTAATCACTCCACTGAGTATTCTGATATTCTGATCCTGGGTCTGAAATACAACGGCAAGGCTACACAATTCAGTAAAACAGATGTAAAACTTACCATAGAAGTCACAGATCTGGCATCTTCCTCATAATTTACTACAGGTGGTGGCTCTTTCCCATCATTCTCTTGAACCTTTTGTTCCAGTAGTTCTTTCTGGGCTGCAAACTTTGCCTCAGAGCATCTTAATTGTTGGACTGTTTGCTTAAGTTCTTCAAGCGCTTGCTTTTGGCTCAGCAAGAGTACAATACTGCAAATAAAAATAACAATTTAAAAACATACAAGATTCAAAATAGTTTCTTTGCTTCATAAAAGCTGGGGCAAAAAAGCATGACAATTCCTTAACATCATTTATTCAAAGGTGAGGCAATTCTAGAAAATTTTCAAAGCAACAAGACAATGCAAGCAAAAACTCATTCTCTTCTCTCTATCAGGAAAACATCCATTCTCTTCTATCACAAAAGACCTGTTGTAAAAAATGTAGGTGAAACTCCTGCTTTCATCCACTTTTGACTTACTTTATGAATACTGGAGTTCCTCCTCCTTTAGAGAGCAAAACAATTTTAGATAGTGATTTCTAGTGATGAGAAATCCACTCCAATCAGTGTAGTTGTTGCAGTAATAATTTGCAATATTAAACTCACCTCACATCCAGTATAAATTCATTTATTACATCTGATTACATTAGAGATATCTGGATTTTTCCTCTGCTCCATAAGTTTTTCTGGACTGTGCTATAACTGTCTTCTTACGAAGCTAAATAAATTGATCTTTATGAGGAGCTAAAAGCAACTTTTTATCTTCTGCTTATTTTTATGGTTCCTTCTCTGAATACCACTCATACTCGTAAATATGTGAGATAGTCACAAATCATATTGAAGGACAAGCACTTAAGAGCATCTGCAGATACCCAGATGACTCTATTATCCCAAAGAACTGCTAAAATCAAAGAGTGACAGAAGCTGCCTGAAAGACAGAATCACCCACAGTATAATACAGACACCCTTAAAAGCACTCAACCAGAGCCCAGTGACATGTGGTCTATAGGAGATGCAGAGTTCTCACAGCCTACAAAAACAGATGAAGGAGGTAAATGGACCAGAACTATGAAGAATGAGGACAATATGAAGGAAAATCACAGTATTGTGTTGCTCTGTATCTTCAGGATAATCCCTGGAAGACAAGACCTCCTGCAAGCCCTACCCTTGCAGAAAAAAACAAAGGCAAATGTGGTTCATACAGGGATTGATCCTTCACAAACTGATGCTCAGACAAATAAGTATTTAAATGGGTTTCAAAGTAACAGGGGAACCACCTGTCATAAAATCCTCATTGGCAGGAAAACATACAAATCATATCCATACAGGTGAGCATTACACCAAGCCACTAATGAACAAAACTCTGCACCATCAGCCAAAATGATCATTCATTCAAAAGGGGTAAGTGTGAGGTATGCAGACACGATTCCCAAATCTGAAACTTTGGCATAAGCCTGCACAGATTTAAAAGCATCAGAGAAGCAAATGAACAATTATCCTGATGTTATACTCAAGATAATGTGTTTTCATCTGGTCTCCTTTATGAGAGAACAAAGACATCACCCTGCAAAAATAATAGGCTTCAACCATCAGCTAAGCTTTGGTGAATGCTGGCTAGAGTGGCATCCCCAAACACAGAATGATTTCAACCTATTAGGACATAGCAATAAAAAGACATACTCTGCTAGTGAAAAGTCAGTCACAAGCTAGTCTCTTTTCTGAAATGCGGCAAGATGGATTACAATCTAATTTGGCTTCCCAAATCCAACTTTCAATGCTTGCCACTCCAGTCATGTGTGAGGAATTAGAATCTACAAAATTATTTGCCTGTGGCTTGCACGAGCGTAAAGTCCTTGTTGCTAGCAACTTCACAGAGTGAGACCTTGTGTGAAGGATCCCTGCAGATCAGGGGAACGTATGAGAAGGTGGTAAAAAGGTGAACTAAATCAAAACCCAAATATTCACTATGCTATCGTGTTGGGAGGGCAGATGGTATGCTTGACATACACATACATAAATAAAATACAATTAAACCATTTTCTGTGTTGAAGGTAATATCATCATTTGAAGATGGAAAGGGATATTAGTGCCAGGATAATAGTACCAAGACACTGCCATAAGGCATGACCTTATGCAGGCATAATTAAACCCAATGCAACAGCTGGGCAAGACCTTCTGGGGACAGTAAGTACAAGTTGAAACATCCGTATCACTCTGCACTGCAGCTAAAAGGTGAAAACGGGGTTTGTTGGAGGTAGGCATGATCAATGACAAATCAGAACAAGGATGATTTCAGGGAAGCCTGATTTCATCTTACAACTAGATATGTAAGCCAGATTCCCTACCTTTTAGTAAGACAAACAGGTACTGGTGAAATTGGAAATGAAATCATCTCCCCAACACCACAAACATCTGCTAAAGGATCAGTCAGATAAGCCTCCACACAGTAAGAAATACAGGGATGGTCTGAACTATTTTCAGAGAGCTCTAACTGGTAACAAAACAATGATGAGGGGGGAAAAACTAAATAACACCCCATCAAACTCAACTAGTTCAAATACAGTTGAACTAGTTGAAATCCTTTAAGTAGCATACAGTAAGGAAGACAGGTCAAGAACCAAAAACTGGAAAACACATTGTGTATGCATGCAGACTTAACCAAAGAAAGGACACGAAATATCTAATCAAAACACAGATATCATACACATAAATAAAATTTTGGACGCGAATGAAATATTACACAATGTTTCATGTGACAAGGTTCCTTCAACAAAGAGCATCAAGATTTCTTCAGTCAATGAAGGATTACCTGAAGGACTTGCAATCCAATTCACTACTGGTACTGTAAACTAATATTTATGACCAAATTAGTAAGATTAAGATTGATTGCAACAAGAATCAGAAAACTACCACTTCATCTGTTGTACTGACTTCAATTTAGAAGAGTATGTGAATATTTTTTCTAACCAAAGGTAGAAGAAAAACTTAAAGATGTTGCCCAAGAATGATACTTTATAATACTGTTTTATTTAGGGTGTACTAAAACACTCATTAAGCCCTCACCTTTGGTATTTACTGTGCAGTGGTAGAGGGTATGAGATTTACATTCTTTACATCCACACTTTTGTAAAGGACATGCAAAGAAGAATGAACTTAACCTGACAAGTTCCAAACCTATTACTGCATAAGAACGAGTCATGCACATGATTCTGAAAGCCTTTCACAGAATTACACCTACACAAGGAATTCTGTCAAACAAGAGAGGCAACTGAACTCACTCATCCTCCCTGATCAAGTTGAATTGAATTGATGAAAGGTCCAGCTCTTGAGTCATGCCAAAACTATGACAATTACATTAAACTCACGGGGCTGCTCAATTTTTCAATGAGTTTGGGCCTGCAGTGGGCAAGAGTTATTTCAGAGACGAGAAACTAATTTGCTGCTCTTTTTCACAGTAATTGCTATACACAAAAGCAGAACAAGATTAGTAAAGGTTATTTCTTATTTAAGTTTTAGGAATTGCATTATAGACATTTTTCCCTCTCAAATTATTGTATTTTGAAATTTAATTTCAACTTACTCAGATTTCTTTTCACATGTCTTAGAGGACTCTTCTATTTTTTTCTCTAGCTCCAACACAAGTTCCTCTTTGCTCAAAAGGGTTTGCTGTGTCTGCATCAGTTCTTCTATTACTGTTTTTAACCTGTAAAATAGATTTTAGAAACCCAAGTTGAGATTGCATAAATTGTATATATTTGGGAACATTGTAATCTTTTTCCTTAAGATGTAAAAGAGCATTATCTTTTAGATAATCTTACTTAGAGCTTGGTGATTTTTTTTTTTCTTTTTTTTGTGTGGATATACCTTCACGTTGGGAATCTGCATTATTACAGATTTCATACTAGCCTTTAATCTGCTGCCTGCAGGTTCTCCTATCAAGAAGTATTTTTTCTAAAATATGTTATGAGTTCTGTGAATTAATGCCTTCCTAATATATTACTAAATTATGAGATGCTTTAAGAAAGACAAAAGCCTTCCAACTCCTAAAGCATGTGTTAAATAAATACACAAAATCAGTAGCTGGGTTGTATTTACTTCTACAAATAGCAAAAGTACAAATGATCATTTTCTGTTGTAATAGTGATTAAATCTTGATTCACAATTATCCTTTTTAGGTTACAGTCTCTGGCAATGGTTAATTCAAAGTAAAGATAAAACTGTACAAAAACACTCCAGATCAATAGAGAAGAGGTTATTACATTTTAAAACCATTACTGACACTTCATAATTATCCCGGTAAATATTCCAGTAACAAAAAAAATTCAGTGAATGTACAACAACATTTGCATTCTGAACAATGCATGTAAATGCCTTACATAATGATGACTTCTAAACTGCATATCAATGTTGACTTCAAGAAATTGTTAAGTCAGAACAATCTCTTAAAAATAAATAAGCATGTACATCTTGTTTCCTTCTTGGTATTTATCTACGCATCTCTGACTATCTTACTTTATTTCCCCTGTATTTTCAAGCCCAATTTCAATGAAATTACTGAAGTTAAGAGTGGAACACAAGCAAAATTCACGTAGTAATTACCACTGCACAGATCTATGGCCCAAAACCATTCCAGACCAGGGAGAGCCGCACTCAACTCTCTAAATATCTAGGAGGTACATTCCACATGTCCATATATACCAAATTGAATTATTTGATTCTAAACACTGAATCAGTCCTCTCCTTCCAATGCATTTTATACAATGTTGATTATATATGATCTGTACTCAGTCATGCTTTTTATTGTAGGAGACTTAAATTACTAAAAAAAGCCACAGAGTGAATGACCAAAATTTACTTCTCAAAAGACAAACCTTCTACATGTGTTTATTTTGAGATAAGATAAATACTTAAAACATTTCCCTCAAAGTAACATCCTCACAGCTCTGCTTTTCATAGACATTTTTATTAGTTTCAGGCTATCAAAATCTGTATGCTGCACTTCTCTGTGTTTTCTTACACTGGGTCTCCAACTTATTGCCAACTAATTTTTTTTATTTTAATACCTTGATAAAGAAAGTAATTACCAATTTTTAACTGCTTTTTGATCAGCTTTCTAAACAAAATTTTAATCAACGTATTTGCTTAACAACTGATTTACAAGAAGCAGATGTTTTATCTAATGATCTTGCATCAACAGTCATGAAATTAAAACCTAATTAATAAGACTGTTCATCACTGGAAGGGAAGAGTATATACATGCAGATCCAATATCTTCATTATTTCACCACTTCAAAAATATTAGATTTGATCTTTTATACTGCAGCATCAGATTAAAATGTTAAGTGGATGTAGTTCTCCCTGAAACTTCTTAGATACTTTAGGAATTTTATTTTATCTCAAAGAAAAGGATAAAAAGCTATCATATACACCAAACTCACTTGCCTCCTTGTACTCAACGTCTGTTTTTTGTTTAAACAATAACTTTTACTCAAACTGGCTACAGCTGACAACTCTGCATCTGTCTTGTATCATCCTGGCTGAGGTTTGCCAAAGGAATTTTCATGTAGTGTCTTATTTGCCTTCTGGATACAATCAGTTTACAAAAGGGTTCTATTACTAACCAGCTGATCACTGTAACACTTACCAGCTTTAAAAACCACACAATACCCCTACCTGGAAAGCTTCCTTTCGTATTTTTTTAGTTATAAGCTCCATTCTGCTGCAACTATCAATTAAAATAAATGCTTGATCTTACATAATTTATATTTCAGAATAATTGGATATTAATATGCTCTCAGCTTTTAATGCATGTCTCTTCAAAGCATAAACTTTTATTCTACTATACTTTTCAGAATTTCTCAGTATTATTCAGTGACATCTATGAATATTTATCAGAAGACACCATAACTCATTCCTTGGAAAGGTTAGCTGGTCAACACTGACTTTTAACTAACCCCCTTTGTCAAAACCATTCATAAGTTTACCCTAAAATGTAAATGCCAGTTTTCTCATCATGCTCCCTTAAAATACACTTTATTAAAACCGTTAAACAGTTATGGATGCAAAGCCGTCATTTTTCCATTGCATACTCAATAAGACAGCTGATTCAACCAAATACTATTGATTACAAATCAATATACTTCTTTGAATATTTTAAATGTTTGTGAAATAAATTCACCATGTGCACTTATTTTATTTGGTAGATACTGAAGGTAGTTCTCCTCTGCAGAAACATAATGATGTAGCATTTTAAAGCTCCAAGGCCACAGTTTCAACACTAAAGATCAAAAGTCAAATTTCTATTGTTTCATCATGTAAAAAGCTGATTTTTAAAGTCATCAACTACAGAAAAATGATGTAGTACACTTCTCTTACTTGCAAATTTCTAGTCATACACAGTTGATGCAAATACCTGTGGGGCCTTTTTGGCTGCACTGGCTTTAAGGCAAGACTGTACCAACATATCTAAAACACAGTTTACGAGGTCTATGAGTAATGACAGTTACAGAGAACTGTAACAAAAAACGAAGGGTTCTCACCTGCATTAAAAAGCAAAAGGATACACAGGACAAGACTAAACAGTTTTTACAGTCTCAGGGGACAGTGAAGCTTCATAAATAATCTGCACTGCCTAATATGATCATAACAATCCGAATAAAAGAAGAGTTTGAGAAGTGACAAAGAATGCTGATCATACAACGTTATTCGAGGTAGGAGGAAGGCTCTGAGTGTGACGAATGCAAAAGGATTATTCTGGACTTTATGATACACTATACCTGGGCTGTCATTTCAATATATATGGAAATAGGCAAATATACAGTGGGGAAAAAATAATCCAAACCTTTATTTATACAGTAAGGAAAAAATAATCCAAAGCTTTATTTATGTGGAGAATGGAGCATGGCTCTAAAATGACCATTACCACTCAAAACTGAAATCTTGGAGATGCAGTAGATGATTCCCTGAAAACCCTGTCTTGATGAGCTGCTGCAGTCAGAAAGTCAAATTGAATGATTCTCTAGGATTTATTAAAACCAAAGCAGAGTAACAACACAGGAAACTTCGGGAAGCCTCCCTCCAAACTATGTATCTGGATTACCTGTGAAATTCTAGTCATTCATCTCAAAACCAATATAGTAACCTTGAAAACATTTAAATAAAGACTACAAGATGGATAAAGGATGAGTAAGCTTTGTGAAAGCACAGACTCAAGCTAAAAGATCACTCTGAAACAGAGATCACTGAACAGATGTTGAACAGGAATTTACATTATCATAGGCAGAAAGGAATAGATTGTTCCTATTCTCTTCCAAAACAAAAGCTTAAGAGCCGTAAAATGAAAAAACATATCAGCAGGTTCGCAAAACAGGAAGCTAATTTCTGGAATTCCTGGACCAAAAATTCTATGGACAACAGATACTTTTACACACTGAACATGACTGAAGAAGGTCTGACCTAATATGGTTTAACTGTTTTTCTGAGTCCTAAACCTATACCAAAAGGTGAACACCTTAAACACAGCAACTTAATAGAGCTATGTGATTCCTGTTCCAGAAATAATGCCACACCATAAAATTTGTCACTCGAATTCACAAAATGATTTCAAGTGGATGAACATAAGATTTGCAACAGACCACAATGAAAATTGTACTGAAAATGTACACATGTAGGCAAATATACAGACATAACATTTATAACACAACTATACATTTCATCAGAAACATTTATCAGAAAAGCAACAGTTAATCTCTTTTATCTAGATATGCTGCTGTCTTATTTCTAAACAGTAGGATACAAAAGGCAAGCCAAACAAGAATCTACCTTTTTGAGCAATGGAAGGCAGAATCTTAGAAAAAATTTTAATATTCTATTGAAAAGGGAGGTTCAATATCAATATATTTCTTGGTACCATGCTGAAGTACATCAAGATGTACAACATCTACAGAGTTCAGACAGGAATAATCTCAATACAGTAATGATGCAGAACATATTAAAAAGAGAAATATGTTTAAAGGAATATGGGGGGCTTAATCATCATGGGATCCTTTCACAAGATAAAGCTGCTTCATGACTAAGGAAGCAGATACTTCATATTAAAAAAATCATTTCAATATTTATCAAAAATAAGTATTTATGAAAAGGAATCAAATTATACAGAAAAGAGAGGATGATTAACAGCCTGAAAAAGGAATTGATAAAATCCAGAGTTTCTACCATGCTGAGAAAAAACAGGGATTAGAGTAACCTGCAGAAGACACTGCAATATGTTTACATTTGAAATACCTCAGTCTGATTTTAATTTTCAGAAAAACCTACAAAAAATAAGGATCATAGTTTGATTAACCAAATGAAATTAAAAAAGAAAAACAAAAAACAAACAAAAAAAACCCCAAATGTAAAAACTCCCACAATACCACAATATATCATTGATGTCTTATTTGCATCAGTTATACTTTCTAAGGGTCAAATACTTCAAATAAATCAAACATGAACTGAAATACAATAGACACAGCAAAAACACTATCAACCAATGAAATTCTCAATTTTCCATTTTTAAGGCATGATTAATAGTTGCAATCTCACAAGTGACCACGCAGGACCATTTTATGTCAAAGGTTGAGGCTGATAATATACAAACATAATAATCTCAGCAGTCGATTCATTCCCCATAACAAATGATTAAAGGCGAACTTGGCAAAAGTAATGAAAATATTTAACTAGGCAATATATTAACAAAACACATAGAGACGCAGTTCATCACCCTGAATAGCTACAAGCTCTGTGAAATGCTATACAACAGCTACATCTGTGTTACTAAGTTAATATATTCTAAAAGTTACGAAAATGAATAAGAATATCCTTTGGAAAACAAAAGGAAACACTTAAAAACCAAGAGAAATAAATATATTCATGAAAATTTTCTACATGGTGATTTAAATCATGGACCACATAGTTCCACTCAGTGGTTTCATCAAAATATTTTGCTATTTTTCCTAGAGTAGTGAATGTAGAAACACTTTTGGGAAAATGAACCAGAATGCTCCCAAGGAGGACCCATAGAAGATTTGGGGCATTTTATTAACTGGCACAGAGAGGAACATACATTAAAAATGATGGCAAGTTTTTGGGGAGACTAAGGAGAAGGATTTTGTGCAAAGAACAGTAGAACTAGCATGGGAGAGTCTGCAGCCTGAAAACACTGCATTTGGAAAGTGGACTTTAAACTGGGGACACAGCCATGCAAGGATCTGAGTGAGATATAACAGACCAGCATTTCCAAAGGATGAAAGATTTTTGAAGAGACTTACATGACTTGCAAACTTTCTGCTGTTAAATTATTCCACATGATCTCATTAGCTTGAAGGTTTTCATTTTCTTCTAGTAAAGATGTATCAAACTCTATTTCTTGTTCAATGACTTCTGATGACCTAATTTAGTAAATAATTGTTATCATTTCAAAATCAACATGTATCTTTGAGTAGATAATAGAGAAAATAATTAGGTTTAAAAATATTTAATTAACTAGAATATAGTTAAAATTACATATGGAAATAAAAGGATAGATAACAATTGGATACATATTCCTTTTCCTTTGAACAAAGAACATAATTCTAAAATCTCATGAGATATTAAAATGCACTACAATTCTTCAAATCAAGTTCAAAGCACAATAAAGGTTGTCAAAAACTACCAATGTGAATGGGTGACCCTGACCTGCTTCCGTCATAAACCTGCATGTGAGAACCATCAATTCACACATAACAACAACAAAAAGATAATGCAAGAAGTCTTAGGACTATTTCTTCATATAGTAATACAGAGTAATAGTTCAACAAATGGGAAATACAGTTTACTTTTTAAGTAAAAACTTTCCTGCATTATCTGCATGCTCTGAAGTCTAAACCTGCAATAACTGCAGAGTACAAAGGTACCTAGAGTTGACTTTAAACTAGAACAAGTTTAGCCCAGAATGCAAATTGCATCTAAATAAAGAGTAAATTAGCTCACATTGAGTCTAGATGGTAATGTGTAGTCTGCTGTCAGTACCAAAGTTGTGGCTCTTCTCATGTAACTGGAAATTTGTTTTTCTAGAGCCAGACAAACAGACTGTTCAGCCAGCTTTCTGTGCATGCAAGCAGAATAATTTTCAAATTAGGATAAAATTTTACAAGTAATAATGCAAAAGGAACCAAAGAGAAGCAAATTCCTCTGAACACTTAAGCAGAGCTGCAGTTTAATGCAGGGTTTTCCCAAGAAAAAACATGAGATGAAAATGCTTACCTGTGAGTATCTATGAAGTCGTTATACTCAGAGTTAGGGTCTATCTGTTCCACCGAGGTCTGGATCTCTTTATGGACATTCACAATTTCTTCTGTTACAAGACTGGTGATCTCGCTATACTCATCCAAGATCCCTTTTCTAGAGAGGAAAAAAAATTCTAGTGTGTAACATGGCACTGAAGGCACAGATGACATTGAAGGTGCTTCAAATTTTCTATTTGTTGTTTCTACAAACTCTTGTTGCAACTGGCTAAAAAGGGAAAAATAAGACAATATATTATTCGAAGAAACAATGCATCACCGGTGGCCTTTTCTCTACAGCCTTAGGCTGGTTACGAGTCTCTTAAGACTGGTGCTCCTTCTGCTGATTTCAGGGCACCCACACACAGCATAGCTAAACAAAAACTGGAGAGATTAAAAGGAAAGGGAATGTATAGAGTTCAGTGATGATGCTCTTTTTCACACAGGACTTGTCATGCTTGTTATAACCCACACTGAAGATTTTCATGTTTCATGACAAAATATATTCTGGCATAAGGCAAAACAGGTGACAGAAATGTGTGCATTTCCTTTAAACACTGGTTTTAACTTCTTTTAAAATGTATTTATATTATGATTTGTCATTCAGACAAAAACAGGCAAATCACAAGTAAGCATATATTTACAAGAGGAGAGAAAATGAACCAAGAAGTTGCTGTGAGAAAGCGCAAGCCACCAAGCCTTGTCTTTACCTGCTTCCAAGAGTGGGAAAAACCAAGTGAAGAGTGAATGCCAGAGGAAGAAGTAATACTGTGACACTACTCTTAATAGCATCCAGTGACACATACTCAGAACACCCTTCTATTCTCCTTAACTTCTAGCTTTCCTTCATAATGTACCTTCATAATTATTTCCAGTTTCATTTTTAACCCTGACAAATTTGCTAGCTTGCCGTAAGGATCTGAAGCATGGTGGCCTCTCAAAAAACACTGATGAATTTTGGCTAGCCAAATATGCAGAGAAAAAAGTATAAATATATTTTTCCTGGATAAGATGTCATGTTATGTTTACTCAGCAAAAAAAAAAAGGTGTGATAGGATTTTTTTAATACATTTGCTCTGGGCAGAAAACAGGCAAGAGAAGGCATTAAATCTTGCCTTTTCTGAGAATATCATGCGTGAAAAGGTCCCAGAAAATACTTCATGGACTATGATGAAAAGATAGATAAACATCAACTACAGCAATGCCATATCTAAGAAAAAGAGAACCTGTATCAATTACAATGACAGAAAAAAAAAAGGAAAAAAATCATTAGCATTAATATTTACTTTTTCAAGTTTAAAAAACTAATTCACCCGCAAAATTAGAGTTATTGAGGAAGTCTTGTTTTACACAGGTTGTCACACGAAGCTCTACAACTGAAATCATCATCTCTATGGATACCAAAGTTATTATAAAAGAATAATTTTCCAATACATTCAGAACTCACAAAAATGTCTTTTTAGTGACAAAAATATTTTTTACAGGTTTTTATCCCAGGCAGAGCAAAGATGAGGTGATTCAATAAGTTCTTGTTCCATCATAAATGTCTTCAGTCAATTATCATATCTCAGGATTCTAAAAAAATCACCTTATTTAGAGCACACACATTTAAATGTAGCCTTTTGCCATGATCTTACATAAAAAATTAAAAGGACTGTACAGGGACTACTGTTTATTAAAGGTTTATTTCAATACCAGTCCCTGAATAAAAGAAATTAATATGATTAGTGCGTAGGGAAGGTAATGATGCCTGCACCATGTGGAGTGTGGAATCCCCAATTCTCCTCACTTCCTGTGCACTGAAATCAAGATGAACACTGACTTCAGAATAGGTAAGAAAATGAGTTAAATAAGAGTACTGCACATCTAAATGAACAATACTAACAAAAAAAGGTAACCACCCTTATTTTTTAGGCTAAGACAAAGACACAGCATGGTGGTTACAAACCAGAAAGGAGGGCTAGAAGTCCTCATTATCTGTTCTCAGAGATAACCACTTCGAACATACTCTGTAGTGATGTAAAAATGATCTTTTAGGAAAGAGGTAATTGTATTTTTAAGGGTGGATTTCTCACAGTGAGATCAGGTTTTTCAATAATGCCGTTAATTCTTCCCCCCATATCATCAACCATGAATCTGGCTTGGCCCTTCTCCACAATCACTTTCAAGACACTTGGGCAGTTTAAACCAAATTTGTTGCTGGTGGAATTTCATAATAATGACTGCCAGAGAGGCAGCAAACTTGCCATAGTCTATCAGCTGACAGACAAATCAAGAGCTCAAATATAAATACTGCAGTCAATATGTAAGAATTTATAAGAAGATAGCATCTTGTTGGTAGGCTTAAGTAAGCACTCAGAACTACTGTCTGCATCATTTGGATAGACTTTTTTCAACTGCTATGCCCTGATACATAATTAATTAATCAATCACAGTTTCTTATTTTCAACTATTCCTATAAATTAATTAGAATATTACACACAGAAAATCGTACAAGTTAGAAATATATAAGAATACATCTTACAGGGCTTTAATCATTTCTTCTTGCATCTTCTGTAGTGAATCAAGTAACAGAGGAAGTGTAGTGTCATAATATTGGTGCTGATGTAATTGTGCTCCTTTCAGTGCCAACACATATTGGTTATGCAACATATGAAGTTTCATAGTGGCTTTTTCACACCGATCTTTGGCTTTCTCTGTCTCCTTTCCTGAGAGAAAACAAATCAAAAATGCACGTGGTGATTTAAAAGTATACAGGCTTGTAGATGACACATATCTGGTAGATTTATTGCGCAAGTCAGAAATATGTAAGAATACATCTTACAGGGCTTAAAGTTTGCCCCTTTTTCTACAGTAATTTTTAAGGTACTTGTCTGAGGAAGGTAAAATCTGACTGTTTTCAGATAAATAGCATGATCAAATGTCTAGGTTTTCTAATTAATAAACTATGTAAGAAAAAGGTTATTTTCTTTGAGCAGAAATGTGAGAATTCTTTATCTAAAAGTGTAAGAAAACTACAAGTGTAAAAATAACTATGAACAAGAAAGAAATATCAGACACATGACTATCTCAAAGCTATTCTTCTATTTGCAAATAAATAAAACAGGAAGAGATGTCCTACTACACCAGATTAATTAAAAATCTATTATTTTTTGTATTCAAGCATCCCTATTGCTACATATAATCCCAACAGAGCAATGATGCAGTCTACATATGAGTAGCTGAACCCTCACACTACTACTCCTGCTCAATATGGGCAGCTTCTCTCCTACAACTCAACATTTCCCTATCACAAGGATATCCAGATCAGGAGGTTTGGCTCTACAGCCTCAGCTTTGCACTACTGAGACTGGAAGTCCTCAAGTTCAAGCTTGACAGGACCAGTTCAGGGTTGAAACGCAGAGCCACAAGGTACTTCAAAAGGTCACCTATTCCTTCTTTGCCACAGTAACTGCACAGCCATGTGGGGTATGTTATCAACGCTGTTTCCACCACAAATCCAAAACACAGGCCCGTAACAGCTACTGTGAAGAAAATTAACTCTATTTCAGCCATAACCAGAATAGACACATAAGATTTTAACAACCTTGTTGCTTTCTTCTTGATATTTATCAAGTGTCTCCTTACTTTTTCAGGAACTAAAATAATTTTAAATGAATTCCATATCTGCAAATATCAAGTACAGAGTCACAACTACCTGCACAGATAAACATATGCTACACAAGCAATCTAACCACTGCATTTCTTATAAACTTAAAATAATTTATGTAATAAAAAACATGTCTATTACCCATCACAAAGCAGTTGAGAAAAAAGAAAATGTAAGCACTCATAGGTAAGTGGCAGAACAGCCACTTGAAAGCAGACCTTGAAGAGCTGTGTCACATAAGGAATACACAAGGGACTGTGAACTCAAAGAAATCAAAACAGAGACACACATTAAAGGCACACTAAAAAAAAGTTAAGGGAAAACCAGTAACGAATCCTCTTTCATATACATTGGAGTCAGCAAGCTTGTCAGAAAAAGTAAACAACAGTCACCATATAAAAGCAGCTGGTACAAGAAAAGAATTTTTTTTTCCCTTCTGTGATCACTACCTAAGACCTTCAGAGATTTCCAGGGTGAAACACTACTTCGTGAAAGAGTCAATGAATCTCTTTCTTCTGAGGTTTCAGAAGAAGAGGTTGTTGAGAATAAATGAAATAAGAACAAATTAGGAGGCCTGGATGGTGGTTAGCTTTGAAATTTCAAAGGTGCTTGAGAAAGTTTGAGCTGAAATATTATGATTAGTTTATACAGGAGGAAGTAGGCATTCAATGGAGAGCCCTAGGAATATCAGCTGGGCTCTGATAGATGAGGTGATGAAGGTGATGATGATGAAGATACTGAAAGTAGCAAACAGGGAAATCAAATGTGAAGAACTGGAAAAGAAACCTTGAGAGGTACTGATTAAAACTCAAAATAGTAAATTATAGAGTGAATATTTAGAGATGCACACGGGTAAAAAACTATTCAGGTTCAGTAATCTGTTGTAAGCTTACTGAATGCACACAGAAATGAGATCTTGAGGTCAGTACAGAAAGATTGATGGAAATGTTAACTCGGTGTTCAGCAGCTGCTGAACACAATGTTATTTAGCAAAGGAGTAGACTGGGTTGGTATGCCACTGATTAAATCCACTTCGAAGTATGCAATTTGCTGACCTCAAGGAGGATATATTTGACATGCAAAAGGTTTAGAGAAGGGCATTAACCATCAGAAAGGTAGGAAACAAGACAAACAGAGGAAGAATGACTACAATGAAGGGCCCTGAAGCACTAGGAGTCTGAGGAGGAACACAGTTAACAGATCTGCACAACCTCTTTGAACATAAAAACCATACAGCATGCCATGGATATAGTAAAAACAAAGACCTACTTCAGTGAGCATGCAGCTAACCTATGTATTCTTCTGGTAAAAGTTATCAAAAGCATAAAAAACTTATGTGGTTTAACAGTGANAAAAAAAAAAAAAAATTCTGAAGAGCTACTAAGAACTAGGACAGCACTTCTGACTCAGGAACTCCCTCAGCAACAAATTACCATGAAGAGGAAGCATGTTTCTATCAGTCTGTACTCTCGTTTGGCTCTCTAGACACTTGCTACCATGCCACTGTCAGCTACATTTCAAACATGGATTAATAAAAATCACTTTAAAAGGATATTATGTCTTTCATTTAATTGAAAACAATCCAACTGCTGACCTAATTTTGTACGTGGAAAGTACAGATTTCTTACACTACAATTTATATGAGTTACACTGTAAAACAAAGACAAAATACATCCCCAGAGCTGACACCAGAGAATAATTTTTCATGTAGGTATGAATGGAACAATCCACTTTATAAATTTCTGTAGAACTGTTTTGGAGAGATTACATTCACATCTATCTTAAACTATAGCCAGACATAGCAGGTTTTGTCTTTGGCAAATCATCTAAACTTGTGTTTCATGAAGAGACTAATTTTTTTATTTCCTCAAAACTAAAAGAATCATGCTATTTATTTCTCAATGAAATGTCGACCATTTATAAGGGAAAAAAATAAACCAACACATCAGACTTAAATACCCCCAAACATGCATTTCTGACATGTAAAATCCAATTTTCACATCTGCCTTAAGGACTAAATTCCTCCTCTATATGCATTATTTCTGAGGAGAACACCTCAACTAATTTCAGAGGATCATAAAGAAATATCATACAGACTTGTTTCTAAATACAGCAGGCTACAGAGCCAACCTGGTCATCTTCAGAGTAAAACATACACACTGTAAGGTCTTTCTGGAGAAGGAGAGGCATGTGGAACATGGGGAAATAATGGAAGGTGACTGAAGAGAGTTTGGAAGGTACAGAACAGGTCATGTAGCAGTTACAAGATGAAGACTGGATGAAAAAGGAAAGGACAAAGCAGTTGGAAGCCAGGGCTGAAAGCACCAAGTTTTGCTTGACACTACATTGGGAGACACACTGTCTGGGGAAGCCAGAAGAGTCAAGCAAGGTGGTAGCAGAGGCAAAAAATCTGCCTTATTTCTTGGGTTTATTCTGTGTTTGGCTAATCCTACTCAAGCATGCCCTAGATCAAATAATGCAAAATTATCTCCGTATGTCATTGTTTAAGAGCTTAAAACCTACAAATTGTTTACACATGTGTTTAAAATACATCCCTTATCAGTTTTCAGCTTACGAAATACCAGCACATGTGAAATCATACCATGAACCACCAGTATGGGCTTCTGATCTGTGAACTGCAACAAACCACCTTCAACAGTTAAACTAAACTGAAAATCTACACTTAAATTATCAAATCCACATAAGTAGATATTTAATAATACTATATCTCTTTCAGAAATCTCATTAACAGCTAAACTATCTGATTTTCCCATCTGTTTTTAAGGACTTAATACCTTTGCTATACATTACTCCTCAGCAGTCAATTAATTGTGACATAAATCAAATGATCATATTCACTCAACTTTAAAACAGAGCCTTGGACCTGTATTTAATTCAGAGAACACAATTACAGTATTATTTTCATATTGTAATTTATTTTTTAAAGTAGCAAAATGCAGTGAGGCAGCATACACAGTTGTTCTACATGTCAATTAGCACAGAGGAAAACATCCGATTTTCTTTATCTGTATAATGAATTTCATAAATAGATCTAATTATAATTCTACTGCCATCAGCTGTTGACAAAACTGTTTAATGTTAATAGAAACTGACTGTGTATACAATATGTCACACCATAAACTGCACTGTGAAGCTTGCAAAATCCAATGTTGAAAGTTTTACATTTACAAAGAAAAGGCTGGCATTCTTTTTCAATCATTCTGGAGTCTAGTATTTCAATTTCTAATAAAAACTCATCTAGGCTTTTACTACATACAGTGCAACATAGCCATCCAGGAAAAGAACGCTTTAGTCTATTTTCAATTAAAAGGCAGATTCCCTAATCCAAAGTTCTTGCAATCATAATTATTAGACCCTTGTGGCCTAATAATCACCTAGAATGGAAGAAAAAATATTGGATTGGACAATGAACTGAGAAAAACTTCAGCTCAAAATGTTCACTTCATCTTTTTTTAAATCAGCATCAATGTACAGTGCAAATGCCTCAAAGAAGCTGACCTTAAGGAAATAGATATTGCAAATAGAGAAAGTTTTCACATGCATTTTGACTTTAAAAGAAATAATTATGCCAACAAGCTCAGGTTTTTACCCTCTTACAACTCTTTCCGGCTAGACCTTCAGCCATTTCAAAGTGATGACAAAGTGTTCATAAAAAATGCAACAGAGATCATTATAAAGGCTTAGCTCACAACAGACAAACTTAAATTTCTAGATTTATACCTCCTGGTATTGAAATGTGACCTTTGGCTTCAGTGCACAGTGCATGCCAACCCATGTAGATACACCAGTGAAGATAATATCTGTCTGACACAGTATTACACCAGGCCAGTTTTTGCTAATTAACTTAATTTAGTTTCAAAAGGAGCCAATGACACTTCTGATGTGACACCATATGATTATGTCTCTCCAATAGAAACAACAGTGAGAAACCTTAAATATGCTAAACTGTGGAAACAGATAAATAAAATGAAAAATAGAAGGACAAGCTGAAAATCTACACGAGTAACAAGAAGCAAGAAAGTCTTTATACATAAATAAATCTATGACTAACAATCCAGAGAAACTGAGGACCAAAACACATACCAGGAGCTCACATAACGGTCTCTTGTAGTTCAGGGACTGCAGAAACCAAACCCATTCAAATTCCTGGGTATAGGTAAGAATAGGGAAAAACAGCAGAAGCAATATTGTAAGAAATGTGGGCACCAATGACACTGCCAGGGGAAACCTGGACAGTACCAAAAGCGACTACAGAGCTCTGGGGGCAGACATGAAAAGCACGAGGGACCAGGCTGTGTCCTCCTTAATCCTGCCAGTGAAGGGAAAGGGTGAAAGGAGGGCACTGACAGTACAGGCTGAGAAGCAGCTGCAAAACCAGTGTTAGCCACAGGGGTTTGGATTCTACAACTATGGGACCCTTTTTGCAGACCACCATCTGCCTGGAAGACAGGAAGCACCTTCCTAAGCAGGGTAAAAGTATTTTTGCCTGTAAGATGATTGACCTCATTAGGAGGGCTTTAAACTAGGAACTACACAGGATGGAGAGGGGACCAACAGTCCTGAGTGAGCAGGGAAGGAGACTGCTGAGGAAAGGGCATGGTAAGATGGGAATGGCTCAATCACAAAGAAAACAAAACAGACTTTGATGGGGTTACCTCTAGCAGGTGCAGGTGAGCAAGAAGGTTCTCACAAGGCACCAATGTGAGAAAACTCTCCCAAATCTCTCCAGGGCCTCAACATGCTGGGATGACATGCCTGTGTATTACTGCACGCAGTGTGGTGGATAAACATGGTAAACTGGCTCTCTGTGTGCAGCTGTAGGGCCAGGATATTGTCAGGATCACAGAGGCAGGACTGGAGCTGCGCAAAGGAGAGTTCAGACTCCTGGGGAAAAGCATCCCAGGAAGTTAAGGAGAGGGACTTGCCCTTTACATGACAGAGCAGCTGGAGTGCACAGAGCTCTGCCTTGGGATGGATGAGGAGCAACAGAAAAGAAGCAACCTTAAGGGTTAGGATTAAGGAAGGAACAGGCAAGGTCCCACAGAAAGCTAAGCAGCTTGGCTTGAGAGTTGGTTCAATTTTCTGCATTAAAATCTCACTAAGTATCACAGTATTTGATTTCAGAAAATTTTAAAATGCGAAAAGAGGGGAGAATCAGAGCTTTGACCATTTTTCTTCTTTCTTTCTTTTTAAGGAAGTAACAATCCTCCCCGGAGTAGATATGCAAATCTTGAGCATATAATAATTTTTGAGACAGAAAAAACTTTCTTCTTCCATTTGATTTGGAAACTTTTATTTTTGTAAATACCAGCACTAAACTATAAAGCTGCCAATGCATATAGTGATCTACAATGCATTTCCCATTGTTTATGACTGCAGTTTTTCAAATAATTTTCCAGAACTGCTTTTATCTTTCCATCTACATAGTTTTTCAGCATTTTCAACAACACAGAAAACTTCTGAGCATTTTGCTGTCTTTACATTTGTTTATCAATAACAAAACTCCAATATAGTCACTTCCTTATTTATTTCAACTTTGGAGACACACCTGCTTACAGAGCACTATTTAACTATGCCTGGAAAAGAACACTGTTACATTGAACACACTCTTTAAACTTATCAATGAGATGATCATGGCTTTCAAATAGCTCTTTTTCTAGCAAGACATTTTTATAAAACAACAAAATATTTTTACATTAGGGAATTGTACAGCTTGACTCAACTACACCACAGACTGAAACTGGATCAAATACCAATGGGACTGCAACATGTTCTTTATCTCAACTGAACTTCAGTAAGGACTAAGCACTTAAATTACAGCAAATAGTTAAAAAGCCTACATATTACGGGGGAAAAGGACTCCTTTTATATATCAAGCCAATATAATTATGTATATTTACGTTAATTGATTTCCAATACTGAAGTGTACGTTACACAGCTTACAGTGAGTTCTTGAGAAAAAAGATTGTTGCACCCCACTTCTGGAGGCAACCTTCTAACTTCTCCAGTTCTATTTCCTCACAGTTTGGTCAATTTCCCTGGTTTTCACTGCTCAGTAGGAAAGAAAGTTCAACACAGGTTGTAGAACTCACTCTGTAATTGACTACTCTATATTACCCACTTAACTGATTTCAGGACCTTCCTGACCCAAGTTATCTCCTTAAATTCCATACTTCACTCTGCAATGCTAGAGACATCTAAATACCATAGGTGATTATGAAAATTACTTCCTCATACAATAGTTCCTACTGATCCCCAAAAAAACACCAGTGACATGACTTTTGAAGCACGTGGATTCCCATACTGAGCCCAGCTTCACTTCCCTAAGGCTAGGCTAGGCTATTCCAGTTGGAAGGGACCTAGAAGAATCATGAAGTTAAACTGCCTGATCAATTCAGGACTAGCAAAAAACTAAAGCATGTTTTGGAGGGCATTGCCCAAATGTCTGCTAAACACTGACAGGATTGAGGCATCAACCACCTCTCTGCAAAGCCTGTTCCAGGGTTCTAACTCTCTCAATGAAGAAACGTTTCCTAATGTCAAGTCTGAACCTCCCCTGGTATGACTGTGAGTCCTTCCTATGTGTCCTGTCCCTGGATCCCAGGGAGATCAACACCTCCCTCTTCATCTCCCCTCCCCAGGAAGCTGCAGAGAGCAGCGAGGTCACCCCTGAGCCTCCTTTTCTCCAAACTGGACAAACCCAGACTCCTCACTGGACAGGCCTTACAGCCCTTCCACCAGCTCTGCTGCCCTCCTGTGGGTGGATCCCAGTGCCTTCACATCCTTAAACTGTGTGACCCAGAACTGCTCTCAGTGCTCCAGGTGAGGTCTCGCCAACACTAAACACAGAAGACAATCCCCTCTGTTGGCTGTGTGGCTGTGCTGTGTTTGATGCACCCCAGGACAACACCTGCCACCCTGCTCACAGATGTGGAGCCTGCTGCTCACCAGCACCCCAGGCCCCTTTCTGCAGGGCTGCTCTCCAGCCACTCCACTCCCAATTTACACTTGTGTCCAAAGATTTAGCAACATTCCTATCTACAAAGTATTTTTATACAAACTGCTGCCACTATGCTAGGATAGCTTTGATTGTTAGTTCTGTCTCCTGAAGCACACTCACAAATTTAGTGGGTGAGCAGCCTTATCATCACTCTGCAAATGAGAAAATGCAAACACAAGATGCTCTTAATTACCACAGGTCTTACAAGACCAAAATCACAAAGATAGGCAGAAACAAGACATGGTCTTCACGTTCAGTCTCTAAGGTCTTTTCCCCTTTACATATTGCAAGAGTCTTACATGAATGTGCTTCTTTAACAAATAAAATCACCCACTCCTTTCTCCACTCAACCAACTTTCGAGAAGAGAGTAAGAAGTTTTTCCCAATTATTACTTAACAAGCTAATGATGGCAAAGAGTAGATAGTTTTCTAATGGGAAAAAAGATCCCAAACTATTTGTGTATTTTAAAGTGTTCAAATTTACAGAACACCAGAGCTAAACTTCTGAGTTAAGCATTAGCTCAACAAAGCTATCAGCCTAATCTTAAGTAAGTAACGTAGCATAAAAAGAGCAAAAATGAATGTTCTATCTTTTGAACTGCTGTCAGATGCTTGAGGTATTAAGCACCTCCAGCCAATTCTCTCAGTCCTGTGCCTGCTGGTCTGTGAGGACTGAGGAGAGCACATCCTGGAGTTGCATGTCTATGTTAAGAGGAAACAAGAGGTCCAAGCTGGTCCCACACTCCACAAGAAGTCACTATGATCTCTTTGCACTCCCTGGGGTTCCCTGCCCTAGAAGCTTTATTTTACACAGACAAAACAATTCTACCCCTTCCAAGCATGCACTGGTAGTATATAAGTATTGAAACACTTATAGTAGAGCATTCATTTTAAATCTATGCAGTCAGCTGACCTCTGTAAGACAGACCAGTTCAGTCAGTGTTACTTGTTTTGTCTTAACAATATGAGAGTTTCAGTCAAAACTAAGCTTAAAACACATCCTACTCAGAGTTTCCCTCATTATAGCAACAACTACAGGCAACACATGCCACTAGGAAATGTAGTTGCATAATAACAATTTTAAAGGCATCTCAGAATGAATGCACCAGCCACCTAATAAGTATTTTCTGACCACTTGGCTATTACAAAGAATAGTAGGACAATAATTTGATTTAATGAAACCTTTTTTAACAGCTCCCTTATTCATCATAAATGTGAGCTTATGCTGCTGTGCAACTTCAGTATGTACCACAGAAGTCACATCAATTCTGAAGTATTAAATCACCGCAGTTGCAGGGAAAGCATTCTTCCAGCAGAAGCAATGTGGTATAATGTGCTAGGTGTACAGTTAATATTTCTAGACTCCTCTAAATCACAATGTTGTCAGGGAGCACAAGCCTAGAAAAATCTGGTGCAGTATTTTTTATGCTGCTGTAGCAGCAAAAAATGGAATTATGATATTAAATACTTTGAATTGATGTATTTTTCCTTTACTATTTATTTCAGATCCATTATGTCACCTAAGAATACTGCAACACAGTTTCTACATTCAATCAGTAATGAACCAGGATTAAGAATACAATAAACACATGTAATTAATGTATTTACACAAAAAACTGTAGTTTTTTCTAAAGAGTATGTTGTATCGAAATTCAGTAGGAACCTCCCAAAGCTACACTGGCTTTGTTCCAACTTGCAATATTTACTGATATATGAGCAACTGCTTCACAGTTCAACATCTAACACCAAAATCAGCTACAAAAACAGATGCTAAATTTTATTAATGCATTTCAACTTTTTTAAAAACATGTAATGAACTGAGTAAATTTTTGTTTTGTGTAATCATTATTTCCTTATTTATACATCAGTAAGTAATGCTTAAACAAAAAATTAATAATGAAACCACAGTCACATGGAACTATAGTAAATAGAGATGCACAATCCTGCTGAAACAAAAATAACTGTGCAAACAGCAGACTTAAGTGGAAGCAGTAACTGGTCCAACCAAATGAGATTCAAACTGTAGTGAAATATCACACATGATACTTACTGTTGTCCTACAGTCTCCATTTTGTATTCTTAATACATTATTCATAAAATTATTTCAGAAGATTCGTGACTTCTTCAGTGAAACAATGCCTTTTCCATCTGGCACAAATTTTGGCTTGATGTGTTTTTCTGCAGCAGCAACATCAATATGCCACATTCTAATCACCTTGTTACTCAGCATCACTGATTAGCACAGCACTGTAAACTCAGACTCATATACCCCTGATGCCTGAAGAGGCCTCCTATAAACAGAGACTAGACAAGAATAAGGGAATAAAGGTAGGTATGTATTTGAAAGGCCTTCAAAGGTACACCCTGGGGAGCCAGAGGCTACTGCCGAGATGGACCCCTCATCTGTGGTCAAGAGTTCTCCACACTTTTATAAGTTTGGTTCATTTGCATATCAGGGTTAATTCTCCAATTAAAGCTTCAGTTAATGATGTCATTTCCCCAAGTTTGCCCCCCCTTTAGAGGCTTTTGGTTTATACTTTTTGGGCCTAGGACAGTCTGAGTGTCCTCAGAGAGCAGGCCTGGAGAGGCTTTGCTAAGTCTACCTAGCACGAGAGAGCAGAAGTTAACAGGCTACAAGAAACTTCAGAGTTACACACTAGGCAGTACAGGATTTGCAAAATATGAAAGTTAAAACCTAAGGCATCAGCCTCTGAGACTGTTACTTTGAGCTGCTGTTGTTAAGATATTTACACTGTTTTTCCTAAATATCACACATCCAAAACATTTTACAGGGCTGTCCACTTCATCACAGAAAAACAGTATAATAAGCTTTTGTCTTACGTTTTGCTCCAAAGACCCCTGCATCCCCTGTGACTCCAATGCCCCAGTTCTGGAAAGGAACATGCTCTGCATTCTGTGTATATACTTTGTGGAGTTTTTTTAACAAAGCTTTCTAATCCAGAAGAGACTATTGTATTCAATCTGTCCAAAGGTTTCCAAAAACTGAAGCATGCCTCATTAAAGAGGCACTGGACTAGTTCAGCTTGCTAACTTCATCCCCTCTCAGCTATTATCTCTTACCATACATTAAAAAACCGTAAGAACGAATGACTGGGTGAAAAAAGGCAGAAAACTATCATGCAAAAGACTAACATCAACCAGACTGCCTGACACCTGGAGCCTCCACGACCAAGAAAAACCAACCAGACTGCATTTGTGATTCCCACGGTAATCACTGGTCCAGAAAGGAGCAGCTATGCATGAATTACGGGGGTGAGGGCTAGAACAAACAAGATCAATCACTCCTTTCTGACTGAACCATCAGGCAGGCGCTGGTGGCCATAACAAGGCAGCACAACCCAGCCTAAGGCTGAAGTGTTGCTCCCTCTGCAACGCAACTGTCCCACTGCTTCACTCAGTGCACAAGCAGTGCTAGCAGAGGGCTCCCCAGAACAACTTCCCAGACACTTTCCCTTTCCTCCAGATCTGGACAGAACAAAGTCTTCCACAACGAAGCTCCAGCATTCCTTCAGAAACCAGTTCCCTTTTCCCCACTAAAAAACTATCCAAAAATTCCCACCACATGCATTACCCACTGCCCAAACATTAACAAAACATGTAACTAACCAGTGTCATTATTCAGTCTTCAACACTTACTATTCTTTCCAATGGTCCCCTAGTGTTTTCAGCAAAAAATGAAAACACCTGTAACCCTGCATTAGGGTGTCACTGATTCAAAGTGACTGCCCACCTAACTAGTGCAAAGTAGCAAACACAGAAATTCAAGTTTACCTGAGAATACCTCCTGATTCCAGAAAATCATAAAATCACTTTCCACTGTATAAACTTTTCCAGCCTTTACCCCTATCAGTTAATGTCTTCTGCTGCGTGTGTTTAGCCCAGAACTTAATACCACTTTTAACAACTCAACCAGAAAACTGCGGAATAATTCTCTTCACCAGCTGAAGAACCAGTTGTACCTCTTTCACTAGCAGCTCTAATAAACCTACTCTCTCACCAGAAGGCGGCTTTGCTATTCCAAAACAAAGCAGAAAAAAGTCACTACATTTCAAAATCACTACTCTTGCAAAACAGAGGTCAGACACTACTTTGTGCAATTTTCATTCTTTTCCTGGGGACCAGCTTGTACAAGTGCTGCACAAATTTACAGGTCAAAGCTGAAATTGTATGCCCTAAGAGGTAGTTGCCCCTTCAGCTCCAGACAGGAAAGGTCAGTCACTGTCTTACAGACTTGACTGCCGGAGGAATAGACTCTGTTTAAAACAACATTTTACACAAATGAAGCTGGACGGGCTATTTTAACACATTACTTGGAAGAGCTGGTGTCAAAAGATTTTCATTTTTTTATTTAATAAAAAGGTGTTCAGCTAATTTTCAATACTTGGTTATGCCCTCCCACTGCTGTGGTAAGCACTGTTTCTTCCCTTGTTTTCAGTAACTCTTGAAATCCTGAAACACTGAACCAGTTTGTACATTAACAAAAATAATACATCTTAATAGCACAAAATTTGAACAAAGAATACCCTGGAATAATGAAGCATTGCAATTTTAAGACTTCTTTAACTTTCCACTTCACCAGTGAACCAGTTTGACAACTTAAAAGCTCAGAAATACCGTGACTTAAAAAAATTGAAGCAGCTCAGATGACCTGAAACCAACAAAGAACTGTAGCAACTCATCAAATGCACAAGTATTTGTAAACAGAAACAGGGCCTGGAATGCAGCAGGGGAGAAGCAGTTCTGCAATTTTTGGGAGAAAAACCTGTCAAATTTTTATGGGTGTCAGTGTTTGTCAAAACAGACTTACACTAAGATTTTAGCGGAAGCAAAATTAAGTATGAATCATAATAAGACAAACATTAGATAAAACCCTGAAAGAGAAGGTCAAAGAAAACCAGAGGAGATAAGTGTCTTAAAAACAATTTATGTTTGCTGTCTATCTAAAGAAACATTAATTCAGTTAATCAAAACCACATCAAAACACCACAGCTGCTGACAACCAAAACACTCCTTTATTCCAATGGGAAAGTTTGGTGCTTCAGGAATAGAGAATGACCAGACTGGTAACAGGAAGACAGGATGAAACAGGCTAAAAATAACACACTAAGATGTGAACAACCGATTATATTTTCCATGTTACATACTACATATTCCAGTGTTAAGTAGTTACTTGAGGATAAACCAAGTAACCAAGTGACATACAGAAAACCTCGAACTGGATGAAATTAGCATCTAAGTAGGCATTTTAAAGTAATTATGAACTTCAGTAAAAGAAATAAAACAGTAGAAGTTCAACAGTGCTGAGTGTAACTTCTTATCCCCAGCTGTTATGTCCAAATTTTAGATAAATCTGGAAACAACCACCTGTCTCTCCTCACTGAGAGCTACTACAACTATACTACAACAGAACCAAGAACATTAACTACCATTTACACAGTCAGACAAAACCTTAAGATGGATCTTGGAATTACACTTACATCCTGCCATTCAGTCAATTTTCACTAAAGGAAGAAAAGAAAATCTTAGAAGGACACGTAAGAACAACTATTAGCAAGATATTTCAATACATAATAGAGAAAAAGCTCTCTTTCATCTCATCATTCAAGCACAATTCAACAGGAATCAAACTCCATGGAGATTGAACACATCATTCCCTAAAAAAAAAAAAAATCTCAGTGTGCAAATTACTTATTTCCCTCTTGTAGATGAGGTTGACAAAGGTTGGATGTGTTACACTGATGGGAACTGATGCTGATGCCACTGTAGCAGCAATAGTAGTTCCCAGACAAGTAAGCTGCAGCTACAATGCAGATGAGACAAGAGTCCATCTGAGCAATTTTAGATTTCAAAAACATCCACTGAAGGAATAATGCAAGAACTGGAAAGAATCACCATTTATATTTTATGAATTTTTAAAAGATTATACCCAGCACACATGATGACAATCAGCCTGTGTTACTTAAGACACTAGATAAGCTTTTACATTGTAATCAAGTAGCTCAAAATACAAAAAATTACCTTGTTTCATTCTAAGAGTTTTACCAGGTTTGAAAAGGGCACTAATAAATACATAAAATTAAGTCAATCATACCTTTAGCCACAGCTTCTTTATACTTTTCTTTGGCAGAATTTACTTCTTTTATTAGTTGCCTGTAGCTAGATTTTAGTTTCTCTAGTTCTGTCTTTGTGACCTTTAAGAAAAGAGAAATAAAAAAAGCATTAAAAATACTTATTCTCAACACATTAGAAAAACATAGCATCAGTAAAAGAGAATTAACAGAATTTATTATCCAAAATAAGGATGCTACACTTTCCACTGGCTTGAGAAAAACTTAATAGCATATTACATGGTGCAATTACATAGTGCAAATTACATGTTACAAATTACATGGTGCAAAAATCAATAAATGCATGGAATTAAATAAGAGGCCTAAGACAGAGATTCCCATTCAAATCAATTTAATTAAAAATATATTTAGAAAATCCAGCTAATCATCAACAATATTCCATTTCAATTACAAGGAAAAAAAACCCATCAAAAAGATGTTTAACAAATCATACTAGTTTAAAATGTCCTATGCATAGGAAGGAATTTCTTCAGCATCTAAAAAAAAAGAAGAATTTTCAGACATTACACTTCATACCTATGACTAAGGAACAGCAACTTGGCATGAAACAGTCTATCAATTGTAAAACTTAAATCCTTAAAAAGAAAAACCAAGCCAATGGAGAAAAAAACCCAAACAAAAACCCAACTACAGAAGCAACCAACCAAACAAAAAACCTCTACCACGAAACAGAGAACTGAACATAACATCTTTGGTCACAAAATTAAAATAAAGTTTTCTCATCTACCCCCAGCATTCATTCACTGTGTGACAAAACTAGTGCACTGTTCAGAAATAATCCCAAATCATGAACTTGCAAACAAAAGCCAGTAACAAACCAGCTATCATAATACCAAACAATTGTAAAGAAAACCAAAAAATTCCGACCAAAAAACCAGAAAAAAATCCACAAACCAAATCAAACAAACAAACAAACAAAAAAAATAGACTTCCACTGGAAAATCATTAAGAGAAACTTATTAACTGGTTTTGTTCCTCTTGCAGCTGGCAGCAAGAAGGCTGAAGTTCACAACTTTCCCTTTTTTCATAAGGCAAGGCCCAGATAACACTACTTTCACCCCCCAGAATATCTGAATACTTAATAAAATTGCTTAAAGATCCAACAAAGTGCAGTCTACAGCTTCTATTTTTGGGCCACCTGTGAAGAATTTAATTTAAAGGTAGAACCTTTTCTCGACATCAATCACATATACTCATCTCATATTTCTCCATTCTGCAAATTATACTCACAACTGCTGTTGTTAGACACCAATAATACATAATAATCCAGTGATACAGGAGAAATAACTTTATGACAAACTAGAATTATGAAGACATCATGGCAAACAGATAAAAAGATTCAATTAAGAAGTAGTGATCACAATTAAGATCTAAATAACACAAACAGCTTCTCTTACAGAAAACTGAAAAACAAAAGCCCACTAGCACTATGAAACATTTATATTTATGTATAACCTTGTATTATGTACTTTACTGATTTTCAGATTGTCTTTTTCCAACAGATAAAACCAACACCAAGAGCATATCTGTTCCCAAAGAACACTTAAGGAACACAGTCAAGGATTACTATAAATTCAATTTTTATTTCAAAAGGTCTTGCCCACCTAATTAGCACTCTAATTAGTACTCTACCTTTTTCTCCTTTAATTTCATGGAGAACGAAAATTATTCAACATCTTAATGGAAACTGGAATAAATCTACAAGATTCAAGTCCTATTACATTTATGCAAAAGCCATGTTATTTCACTGTCCTTAAGAATTTTCCCCATAAGATTCCTCACTGTAGAGGTGTCTAGAATAAGAAAGGATGACACACATGTATTTCACCTAAACACACTTTTATGCCAGTTTATCCTAAAAATAGGAGCTGCACAGATACTGATATTCACACACTTTGGATACTGTCCTGGGATATAACCAGCATTTTACCTCTGTGCATAACAAAAGCAGAAGTAATACCTCAGAACATGAGAAGTATTTTGAACTTCAGGGAGTCATTCTGAAAGGGCACCAGTTACACAAAACCTCGAACAAACAATGTCAGCTAACAATGGGAGAACACTATTCAAATACTTCTTTGCAGAATCAGGAAGGGGAAAAAAGAAAAAAAACCAAACCAAACTAACATCAAATCAAACAAGAGTGCAAGCTTATTCAGCAGGATGCAAAATATTTTCATGGCTATGCAGCCCATAATTAAATAAAGTCAATATGGTTTGTAATAATTGTTTGGTGAGTGTTCAATATGCATTATGTTTTTTTGGAAAAGTCTTATTTAAAAAGACATTTTTATTAGTGGTTTTATTAGAGTTGGCCTATTTACAGAAAAAAACCCATGGCACAGTCTTTTTACAAAGTATTCCTGAGTTTCCAGCAATCTTACTCCAGTCAGCACCTCTATCTTACTTTCTTTTTCTCTTTCTGCAATTCTCTGTAACTGCTATTATTTCTAACACATGCTAACAGTTTTTCCTCTTCTTCCATCCTGACTTTTTTGAGATGCACCAATCCGTAAGTAGCAGTGAGTGATTATTTGGCTTGGAAGTTTTATCAAATAATGACAGCCTACTGACCATGCATCAAAAAAGATGTCCCCATAGTCCCTTCTTGGGGAACATGCCAAGATTCCAGCATATTATGGAAACAATCTTATTAGAGCCAATATATTTAACTTAAAATATTCTTAGTTTAAACACAGAATAGCTCCAAGTTCTTCTCATAACTGGCCCAAGAATCTTTTACTCCTCAATCCCTGACAGCGTTACTGTTTTACTCAGATGTTACATTTTAATTACACCACTCCAACCCCCAAATTCTCTGCTGGAAGAAAGAAGAAACAGTGCTTTTCTTTCTCTCAGCAGACCTTTCAGACTATCACTCTTATTTTTGACATCTGTAGCTAAATTTTCCCCAGAGCATCTGAACTAAACTGTGATTTCTGTCAGCTTTACTGACAAGATACAACACTTTCAACACAAGCAGGACAACTGACATGTCATGGAAAACATTCTGAAGAGTTTCACCTGCAGTCTAAATGTTTGGTTTACACCTGCTTTATATTTTAGAATAGGGGCTAAAATCCTGTGCCCACCCAAAGCAGTCTGCACTCATTAACAAAAGTTTACAGTGCCCCAGTTCCACGAATGTCTAGAGTGGAATGAGAACAGAAATAAAGATGGAACAGAGAAGTGTCACACAAGAATTATCCTCCACTGGAAGAAGAGCATTTCCAGTACTAACTGTCCACAGAAATTCATATATAAGAAATTCTCCATCTTTGCCGTGACAGTTACCAGGAAAGAAAAACTGTGTAGAAAATTATTAAAATTTAAATAAAGCATTCTACGTATCACCCACTATGCTTTTACCACAGCAGGAACAAAAAAAGCAACTAAAAAAATCCACTCTTAATTTAATATTTTTAAACATATAGAATTTTAATCATTTTATCAAGCACAGATGTATAAAATACCTTGTACATCTCTGCTTCAATTTGTTGATGAACACCTACAAAACTCTTCTTAACTTGCTGCTTATCTTTGATCATCATTGTAAGCCTGTGCAAGGGCCCAGAATTAAGATCCTCTGCATGTGTCTTCATTATTTTGCTCAGCTGTTCTGTTTGCTGTACCACGAGCAACCAAGACTATAAAAAAAAGTCAGAACAGAAAAACATTTATTTATTTCAGCTCACAAATAACCAAACAATTAATAAGAACTGTGGGAAAAGATGCATTGCTGTTTAAAAAAGTTCAGTAAAAGAACTAATTTTAAACTTACCCAAGTGCATTTGAGATCCTCCTGCAACAGCAAAATTATGCTTCAATCTTACTCATAAAATCATAAAAAAGCACCAGAGACAAAAATACAGTATTGAATGTTCATCCTTTAGCACTGTCCTAGTATTTCTAAACAACAGCCTTATTTTTTTGTAAATATAGCCCCAACACCCCTGAGAACAGTGTTCCACATCCTTTGTCCTCCAGTTTCCACCCACAGCTGCTCTGCCCACGCTGACTTCCTCCTTTGTCTAAATACCTGACAGCAATATGCATTTGAGTGGTCTTGGTTTAAGAGGATACCATCACATCAGCTGCTTCACACAGCAGCATCAGTCACGCCACCAGTACCAAAGCACAGACACAATACTCATCTGTCACTGTAACCCAACATCTTTCTGTACCCTTGCTTCAATAGCTTCCTTGGACATTCTGTCAGTTTTCTGGACAGCTTAATGCACTGTGTATGGCTTTGAATACAGATACACATCTACAGATATCACAGACAAATGCGAAATTAAACTTCAGCTCAAATAAAAGCCCTGGTTACCCTCAAGATTGCTGTCACACATTGGATTCCTTAAAGGTAATTCCCTGACAATAAGCGCTGTCCTATATCTAAGATTTTGGAGTGGCTACGTGCCACAGACTTACAAGGTTTTGAAGGCAGCTAGCATATGAATTTTACTGGCATTTATCTTACTCTTACTAAAACAGAAATCAGCCCGAGATCAAAACCTTAGATTGTTAATTTGCTTGCTAGCTTTGGGGTTTCTTTCTGTCCTGTATACAAACATATATACATAATATTTCCATCTCTGTATGACAATGCTGCAATAGAAACTGGATTCTAGAGAAGAAAACAAAAGACAATTGATTCCCTTATATACTGGACTATCTTTAACATTTCCTCCAGCTTGTAAACATCCCACAGATTGGCACAGAGCTATCTAGACTGCTTAAAGTGCGGTGATGTGAAAGGTCAAGGCCTAAGGCTTCCCTGCTATGGCTGGAGACCATTTCAGAAGCCATACAGCAAAGCTGCATAGGATAAATCATCATTGAACACCTGTGTGAGAGAAGTAGGCCTTGTGGTTACAGAAGAGTTCATGAAAGTTTCACCCTCAGTGGTGAAAATGTAGTCAGTCACTCATTTTCTACAAGGCTGATTTATTACTGGTGAGAGAACTAGTGTTTTAATCATGAAAAATTACAAGAAAAGGATTTTTCAACAGTACAGGTATTCTAAAGAAATGCTTAGTTCACATTTCACCAAATGAGCTTAAATAAGCCAGAAACATAGCAAATACTTCCCTTTCTATTAAAAAAATCATTTGCATATTTTCCTGCTCTTCACATCACTTTTTCCATCAGGAAAAGATGAAAGTGATGTTTCCATAGGGGAATATCAGTTAAGCAGGATTTCTGTGCTTTGTATGATTATATTTTACTATTTTAAATCAGGAGAAGGTAAAGTGAAAACTATTCAAAAATAGAGATTTATATGGGACAAAAAAGCTGGGTGGGGACAGCAGAAAAGGCAAAGCATTTCCTTCCACAAAAAAATGACCACAACCCAACAAATGCAATAAAATACAATATTGTTTTGTTTGTTTGGCTTAACAATAATTTTTAGACATATACACACACAAAAGAGCTGTCTGGAAGCTCTTAAAAACACTTTTTTCTAGCATTACCAGTTGCTGCCACCATGCATTCCAGCAAGTTTGCTGTCTCCACATTGAAAAAAACCATAGGACAGATTTTCCCAAACACCATTTCTCTCTAAGTTCTCACTCTTGCCGTGCACTTAGAGATCGGAACAAAACAAAACAAACAACCACAATAACAAAACCAACCAAACAAAACCCATTAAACACCTTCCAACTGGGGTTTAATGCCACAAAACGCCAAAAAATACCATAATACCAAACACAGGTATTTCACATCTTGGAAGATGTAAGATACTATACTATTATGTCCCATAATATTTACATCAGTCTTTGGTTCTGTAAAATGTCGGGAAGAGAGAAAAAAGTATCATGAAAGAATAAAATAAATTAGAATGAGATTAGTAAATTAATCAATAATTCAGGCTTTTTAACTGCCAAAACCATTAAGATAATGTGTCATCACACAACTTTAAAATCCAAGGTGTCAGTGAAATTTTAAGGCAAGCCCATACAAAAGATCTGCCAGTCCATATGAATGTTTCTGCTGTTTATATAAAGTTGTAGAAATCAGGGATGCAACTTAGTGAAAAATTACACCTCCTTAAGAGAAAAAAAAAAAGAGAACAAAAATTATGCTGAAGGACAACTTGAGTGTCTCTGGTAAAAACAAGATTTCAAAATGTCACATGCATGCCTCTTTTCAAGCCAAAAAGAACATGGTTTAAGTCAGATCTCCAGATTTTTTAAATTCATCTGCTCACAAGAACTGCTCATGTAATTAACATTAATTGACACAGACTGAGATACCTATGTGAAGGTTAATGGTTGTTTATGCCTTATAATGATAAATACTGTGTGCCAATGAAAAAAAAAAAAGGGCAGTGTTTCAATTTATAAGGCAAGAATTATTGTGGGGGAAGGAAACAACAGAACATGTTAAATATAAACACTGCACAGTGCTGAAGCAGCTGAGCTATAGCAGCACAGCTTCCAAGCCACACACAGTCACTTTAACCCTGTATAAATCCAGCCTGCTTGCACAAGGAGCAGTCCTGTTCCTAATGCTATGCCACAGCCACTGTCCAAGCAGCCATCCTATAACCCCACTACATAAAAACTGTTTTTTTCTAAAATTTAACTTGTCCCAGAAAGGTTGTTTTCCTGCAGAGAGAAAATGAGGATTCACACCAGACTGAAGGGACTGTGTAACTACCGCTACAGCACAAGGGCCAAGAACTGAATAAGCCATCAAAACATAAGAGTCTCCTCTTGTCAGTAGAGAATCCAGGTCAGGAGTAAAACTTTCGAACAGGTGATAAAGGAAGTTTGCTTCATCAGTACATTTACTGGACTTGCTCTAAATCTGAAAATCAGTAATTTGGAGAACAGACGGCCTTACCTTTTTAAAAAGTCAACACAGGTATTTTAAACAGAATACAAAATAACCTCACAATTATGAGAAACATCCTGAATTAATGTTTTGTTTTTACAACACATGCTGCAGTGTGAGTAACAGCTGGAATGCTAGGCTTTGCCTTGGTTTCCTGGCATTTTTCTATTTCTGTCACAAATTCTATATAACATAAACAATAGCTCCTACCTTAAAATAAAAGCTTTCTATACAATAACTGACTTTCAAAACACTAAACAAAGTAGCAGGCTCAACCCAGTTACGTAAAATACTGAATTTCAAAAATCAGGATTGATTCTAGGTCAGTTAATTTTTTCAAAGCAAGACTACAGCTCAACTTCTGCATATTTCACTGAGAAACTAAAAGAAGCCCACTTTAAATACTTTGGCAAAATTAAGTCTCAAGAAAGTAAATGGACAGGAATCCAACTCAAACCAAAAAACACCAAAAATAAACCCTGCACCCACTTTGTATTTGTATTCCAAATACAAAATACTTCAGACTTACCTTGGACACATTGCTGATATAATCCAATTGACATGCGCTCTCTTTATCTACTTGGTTACAAAGATTCTGTAAAGTGGACGCATATTCTTTATCACTTTTTACTCTCATTACCATAAATTTCTTCACTGTTTCCAGCAGTCGTAGTTCCCAGTCTTGCAGTTTTAATAAAGCATCATGAGAATACTTCAGGTCACCTCCAAACCCCATTTTTTAAGGCACTATATACCAGACAGGGGAAAATACAGGCTCTTCACCACATCTGAAAGGAGAACAAGACTGATGAGACAATTACCAAAATAAAAACTTCTGGTGAGATAAAGAGCAACTATTAATGCCCAACCCTGAAATAACTTAAATCATAAGATTAACCACATACATTTACCTCCTCAGCATAAACTGAAAGGAGGCTCAGAGCACTGTTTCGAACACAAAACTCTGACTGAAAAAGATTTCAGCCTTAGAGCTGCTCTCCAGTTTCCATTCCAGCAAAAAGGTACCTCCCCAACTTAAAGTACAGTATGAAAGAAAACATAGCAGCATCTAAGACAAACGCCAATCTACATATTTAACCAAATAAGTACAGCTAACAGTATCTCCAGACAAGCTGCCAACTTCACTTTGCTGCTCTTGGTGACCTGAAACATTTGTTTCTGGGGCTTACTGTCCTAAGAGAACAGAAAAATCCAAATAAAACACCAGCTCTCAGGCACCACATCTGTGGGAAATTGCTAACTATTTAGAAGCTAGTTTGCTTCTAAACCTTGTGTTAACAGGCCATTAAACCTGCAGATTCAACCTCCCAAAAAACAGAAAATATCCCAAACCAGGTTTTCTATCCAACCATACAATGGTCCCCTGGGTCAGAGTTCTTTAGTTCACACCATTTTACCCTAGGTCAGTCCAGTCTTATTGTACCAAATTGACATAAAATAAGACTGATAAACAGGTATGATACGCTGCCTTATGAAATCCAAGCAGAACTTGAAAGCCAAACACACATTGCTAGAGTTAGCTCTGAAACACCTCCATCTGATGCTGATAAACATGCAGCTACATTGTGGAAGAGCTGAAACCACAAGTATAAGGAATTTCTACACTCTTGAACAGGAGGTTTTGTAATGTAGGCTGAACCCTCTTTTCTGTCTACACACCAACTACCTGTTCCTGTACTAATCAGTTTCCAACTAGGTAAGATAAACTTATATAAACTGCAACCCTTATCTCTGGACTGCAGTGCAGACACAGCCTGTACACTGCCTATTCACTAATTCCTGCACTACAGCCAAGTCCTGGTTCTTTTTAACACAGAAATACCTATTTCTTCACAGGCTTTACATTACCACTTAAATTAGCAGTGTTCTACAACCATTAACAAATTTATCTTCCCAGCAGTCCACTGAGGGAAGTAGAACTAATATTCTTATTTTACATTAAGAACTGAGACACATAAACTAATGTCGACACTGTGGCAGCTCATATTGGTATGTACAAGGCTTAAAGACAGACTTTTCAGAGAGCCTAGCATTTCTAGCATATTAGGTATTCAGAAAAAATAAATATATTATTGGCTTCCATTACTGCACAAAATTTCAGAAGATTTTGCAAATCAGAACCTCAAGCAGCCTCTGAAATAAGCCTCATGTATGATGTGTTTATCCTGTGTTTATTCTTAGAACACAAACCATGCTACATAACAAAACAAAGATCCAATAAAGAAAACTAGAACAGTGCCACATTACTACATATCTACACAATACAGACAAGTCAAGGCTGTATGAGTAACCTTAAACCTACAGCAAGCTTTCATAAGCTCTTTAATTTGAAGCTGTATATTTTAGTCAGAATAATTCCTGATGGTGAGGAATTCAGTCATACACAGCAACAGTAAATAGTTTATGTTGGCTGTATTTATGAACTATGTCATTATTAGCAGCATTAATGAAAATACCTCCACAGCTAAATTTCAGGAACAGTCTTGCAGAACCACAAACATTTTAGTAACATGAACCAAAGAAAAAAATCTTAAAGCCCCTATTTATTAACATGACTAAAGCTGCTCTAGTGAATTTTTTATGCCCTTTAGATCTAGACCCACTTTTATGACTTCTCATTTTTCTCCTACCCCACTTTAGCACATTACCTAACTATCCTAGCACAATATCCGTGGGAAAAGATAGTACCCTTGTTTTCTTACATTCCAGATTTAGAAGAGATGGGAACTGAATCTCATAGTGAAGTCTGGCCTTGTGCTGTAAGTAATGGCTTGCTTGCTTTTACCCTAGCCTCTGTTTTTTACTGAGAGGCAGTATGGCAAGGGAAGGAGGAAATATTCTCAGCATGGGATATTTCAGTCTGCTTCTACTGACTTTACAGAGGATCCATACGATTATAAAAATCAACAGAACAAAAGACCCAACAATATCTCACTCCAGCCTGCTAAGTTGCTCTTCACAAAGCAGTAATCAAAGTTTCTCCAGTTCCACTATTAGATGCCTGGATACATAGGCAAAAATTATACACACATTGGACTCCGGTCTTCGTTTTAAATTATTCCTTTCACTGTGACAGAAGCAGCACAGCAAAAATTTGCTTTGCAAAAGTGATAAAACTCTGATTTGCTAAAACTAACAAGCATAAAGACTCAGAACTGATGATTCCCAAATGGCTAAGCTAGCTGCCGTGTGACTTCCATGTAAATTAAGAAAACATTCAGTCAAGACCTTTGAATCCAGCCAAATTCAAATGCTTTATTGTAAAGACAAGAAGTGGTGAAGAAGTATTCAAGACCTAAGCCACTCAACTAAAGCTTAAATTTTGATAAGCTAAAAACCAATGCTGTCACTTAAAACCACTTCTAATTTTTTAATAGTTAAACATTAACAGTACAGATCACACAGTCATTTATTTGAAGTCAGAACTGTAAGATTTACTGAACATATGAACACTCAATCTGATTTTCAAATAATCTTAAAAAACACAAGCACATTTTGAAAGGCCAGTGTTCAAAAAGACAGTATCTGGCACCAATACAGACAGCTATTTTTCCAAGCTTGGTATCTCCCTCATTAGTGACCACAGATAAGATGACAGCTGCCCTACAGGGTCAGACCAATAGAACAGAGTAACTCTGTCAGAAGGGACCTACAACAATCACCTGGGGCACACTGACCCATTTAGATCAGCCCTGTGTCTCCAACCATGGCACCAGAAGATGCTTAAGGACAGCAAACCAGCTGGGCTATTCATCATGTGATCCTCCTTGTGCTTCCCCACATTCACAGCTACTGGATTATGGAATACTAATATTCCCGCATTTTTTTTGCTTTACCATATACCATTAAAATACTCACACTGAAAGATGGATTCCCAAACAGATTCTGCAATCACAGACTACAGGCAAAATTGAGAAGTACAGCAAAATCTGAACCGAGAAAAGATTTAACATAGAACTGGTATGAGATATGGTAGGTTGGTGACACAAACATACTTTCTTTAATGTTCACAAGATGAAAATATGGTGTGAGAGCTATTCCGGGGAAAAAAAATACTTCACAAAAAAACATGGGAGAGTATTTTATCTTAAAAGAAAAAACAGAGGCAGCATAATGTTTTAAAAGAAGCTAGATGGAGAAGTGATAACAACAAATATGATACACTAACTTCATACAGAAGAAAACCTTCAGGAATTGCTTTACTGTTACTGTGAAGAGTTCTTCTGCTTCTGGTAGATACCCATGGGTTTATCACTTTTTCCCCACATGAACAAAGTTTGCGAAATTTGACATGCCAGTGAAGTTTCAAACAGAATTCTAGCATGTTTTGTAAAAGCAGTAAAATACTAGTACCATCAATAAGATGAATGCATTTAAGCTTTTTTTTTTTTTTACTTTGAAATATAAGATAGATATAGACATATAGAGATAGATACAGAAAGAAAAAAAAATTACTGGACATGTAAATTAGTCAAAAAATACTTGTTAAGCTTAGGAGTCAAACATGTCTCACAGTGAATTCCAAGAAAGTAGGACTTGCTTTCTTTATAGTGTTATGCTCAAAATAACGAGCTAATCATTCACAGCAAGTACACATTGAATGTACATTTAATAATATAGTGTGAATGAGCAACCAGATCTCAAACTGTTCTAAATTTAAGCAGTGCCCGAAGACAATTTAAAACTTCTCTCAACCACCAACACCGCAGTGCAGTCAGATTCCAAACAAATCAATGTTAAATTTTGTCAGCCTAACAGTGAGAAACTTCAATGGTAGTCACATAATCCTTCAATATTGTAACACTCCCCTCAGGAAATAAAGCCAGTATTCCAGTTAGTCATGTTCCTGGATTCTGGCAGCAACTCTGAAGAAAGTAGTTTCTATAACCAACTTACATTTAATTTAAAGATTGCAATCTGTCTGTGACACATTAAAGTGGCCATGCCATGTCAGACCAAAGGTCCTGTGTCTGACACTGAAACCAAATGAGCAAGCAAGAACAGAGCACATACAACACAACACTTTCACAAGATGCTCTCCTACACTTAAAACAACTGGTGCCTTCTGCTACATATTGCCATTATTATATCCAACGTTGTGATTGGTAATCTTAAAATAATGTCGGACCTACACACATCAGCTGGAACTTGCTGTTTCACAGTACCAGTGACAAGGTAGGCAACTAAAAAACCAAAAACCCAGAAAGCACACCTTGCCCCCAGTTAAATTCAGACCAGGAAAGCAAAGCGCAGATCTGGCTTCTCTCACTCTTCATATGCTGTCTATGAATTTAGATTGCTTCTAAATCTGCATGGGCTCCAAATCCAAAGAATGCCCTTTATTTCGCAAACACTTTCTACAAACATTAAAAGTATGTAAAAATCAGAAAAGAAAAGAGCATTTGGATTCAGGAGACAAATCCCCAAAATCAAGACTTCCGTACCAAACTAAAAGCATTTTTACAACATGTTATCAATTTGTTAGACAGTCTTTCTCAATTTCTCAATGTCAGGCTTACAGTAGCTACATTCCATTAAAATAATGAAATAAATCATTCTTAGCTCTCCATCCCCATCTTAAATAAAAATTTGACAGTCAAACAATTGACATTTCTATTAGCGTAGGATCTAATCCTGGAATGCACAGGACTATGAAACACAAAACACATGCTTTACCTACCACTTGTTTACCCTAGCCGAATATTCAGATGATCATCTCTGTATGCCTAGATATGGTGTATACAACATAAACTAGCAAAATTAATAATTCCACAAAGCTTTTGTCAACAATAAACACCTGAAGTGGTAATAAAAGCTAGTCTGGTTATTTTAAAGCTGATTTGAAATACTGGTCCACTACAAGCAAAGCAGGCAGCTGATTTTCAGAAAGGCTTTTCTGCAAAGCATAACTTAGCTCACATACCTTAGAAGTTTTCCTCCAGAAATGTCCTTTATTAGTTTTCCTATGTCAGCAGCTACTTCCTCTGATTTTCACTTTCTGAAATACACTTTTTTTTCTTTTCTGGGGACTCTGTGAAAGAAAAAAATAGCAAACTTTTTTTTACTACTTCAGCATTTTCAAACACGTTGCAAAAGTCAAACTTAGGTAAGTTGACCTGCATTTTCAGATTATTACCAGAAGCCAGCTGCTTTCATTTTTTTAAAAGAGAAAGTTTAACTGAAAGAAAAGAGCAGACTTCTCAAATGACTGCAAGTAGTAGACTGCAAGTAGCAGTAGTATACACATAATTTTGAGTGAAGAAATTATTTTGCCTCTACACATGTAAGAGATTTTTTTTAAGTTCTTGGAATTTCTTATGACAAGAGTATTGCAGCTAAAAAATTAGACAACTTTATTTATTTCTGAACCTTGCCCTTGCTAAAACAAAAACAGAAGCCAATTAACCAGGAAAATGAAGGCCTGGAAGGCCAAAGTTTGTTATATGAAAGATGGAAGTTAGTAGTGGTGTTTTCATAGAAGTTGACAAGTGGCAACATGAGAAAGGAACCACTCAAGATACAAATTTCTTATATGGCTCTAAATGCTCTAATATCTAGAAAAGTAAGAGGTGAGGAAGTTAGGATGAGGATGACTAGTAGGACCAAAATTTCAAGTTGTAACTCTGGACTGCAATTTAGGTGAAGCAAAGTGACACAGAAGGTTTTTGACAGTTTATATTAAGGAAAAAAAGTACGTAAAATATAAAAAATGGTAAGGAACAAGCTTTGCATACAGCTTACAAGTGCAAGGTATACTGTAAAATCTACATGTGGACCCATGATAAGCATTCACTCACAATCTCATGCTAGAATGTCCAACTTTAGATGAGACATTCCGTAACAGTCTAGCAGTGCCCTTGTAAGAAAAACACATAAAGCAAAACTGAAAGAAAAACACAGTGTGTAAGGGTGAAGAAAGCAAAATTACTTTCAAAATCTCCATTATTTAAAACAAAACACTGATCAGAGACACATTTATAAAATCTTATGAAAGGATAGCCTTAGTTCACATTTAAGCAGGCATAATTTAGTATTCCTTTCTAGTTACTTAGTGACGTTCAAGAAACAAAGAACTGCCTAATATAAACACAAAACTTCTACTCTCCATGACCAAAAATAGAAAAGACTGAGTGATGCTAATGTTCAGTCCCTGAAAAGGAACAGCAGCTATGCAAGCAGATACGAAAGGAGAAAAAAAAAATGCAGAAGATTATAAGCATTAAAAACTTTATCAAATTTCTAAAAAAACAGATATAAAATCATCTGTTCCAAAGTTGCATAGCCCAAGGGAAAGTCTTCACTAGCAAAAAAGTACAAGCAGGAGCAAACATTAGAGTAAATTTGGCTCCAGCCTTTCTAACTCAAATACAAACCAGGTGGAAACACCAGACTGTCACTGGACAGGAACACAAGTCCTAATCCACATTCAAATGGGACTTGTGAAAGTAGAACAAACACCACCAGCACCTGGGCACATTCAGCTTTCAAGCAGATGTTAAGAATTGCACATAGTAAAATGAAGCCCTTAAAAAAATTCCATTTATCAAATTATACAACAGATTGGAGCCACTTCAACACAAAAAAGTTCTATCTTCTGCTCCCTGAACACAGTGAACATACCTTTTCTTTTTTCTTTTTTAAAGAACCACTCTATCACATATTTTATAGTGCAGAATTCTGTTTGTCAGTACAAATATTAAATGCAAACCCAACTTTTCTTTAGAATTCCAGTTATTACTGACTTTGTACCTATGTGCATTTTTTCAACTGCACACAGGTCATTAGTAGAACCTAAAGCTGGTAATACAAGCCCAATGCTGGTCTGATTGATAGACATACACTAGCTAGTACATGGAAGAGTAATAAAAGCTTTCCAGTGAACTGCACAGCCATCTGTCAGAGGGTAATAAAATCTCACAAAATCTCCACTGCCATTTCTGAGCTCCAACATAGTAGAATCTGATAGTTACAGACATCTTGCTACCTCAACGCAATCATCCACTACATAATGAAGATATAAAAGACAGATTTGTACAAAGACAAGTTGAGAGCAGAAAACCTAGATGACCTATTGTTTTCTGAAATTACTACCAAGACAGTTAAGGCCAACCCCCAATCAGATCCTCTTTACATTTAGAATATACAAGGCATTTTCTAAAAATGAAGCATCAGAGAAGCAATTAAAAATATCAAATTAATGGTAAAAATTCACCAGAGTCAGATGCTATTGAGCCAAAACACTGAAGCGTCAGCTATCATATTTCCAAATTATTAATTCTGCAAAAACTTAGGCTTAAGGTGAGCTAAGCAAAGAGGAATCAAGAGTGGAAAATAAATCAATTTTTTTTCAGAGCTGACAAGGCGATCAGAAGAAGCACAACGCAGTCTGACTTCAATAGTGCACAAGATGGTTAAAACCATACCTAAGAATCTGTAGACTAGAATAATTCAGAAGAAAAAAAATTCCAAGGCAGCTTTTGCAGAGCATAATCATGTTTCACAACTTGAAGAGTTCTGTGAAGGAATCAAGGATCCTGTGGAAAAAGGCGCTGAAAGTGGGAAGTTTCTGCTGATGTCTCTAATAGAAAGCTGCTAGAGAACTGAAGACCTTGCAGGGTAAGACTTAAGAGACGAAGACTGACAAGGGGAGAGAGCTCAGAAGCCTCGCCATAATCTGTGCCAGGACGTGGACTGCTCTTCAGAATGGTTACCTGCCTATGTGTCATTACAGAAGCATCTGTGCTTTATACAAAATTATTATGATTAATCAAAACTGACAGAACATTATGAAATTCACAGAACCTCAGAACTCTAAGCAGCAAGAATAGAAAACAGCAGAGGAAGTCACGTGTCAATAAATGCAACACAATACACTGGTAGGAGTTATTTAATACCATTACCATAAAAAGTTGCAGCAGTATCTGAACACACACCTTCAAAAACATTTGTTCAGCACTTTCAAGCAGTCAGGTTAGAAACCACCCAGAATACCAGACTATTTTTTTTATGAAGGGAAGGGAAAATATAACATCTTGTTATGCTGCCAATAGTGGTATTCCTTTATGTTCAAGTTCTTCTAGCTCATGAAAAATATAAAGCACCAAAAAAGGTATAGATAATATTGATTACACTGTGGAGCAGGTTACACACAGAGAAAGTAAAGACAATTTTTTAGCTTACAAAACAGGTAAGAATGACAGGTCATTCTTTATTTATTCATTTACTAAGATCAAAGTACACCAAAAAAGAAAAAAATCACCATAGCACAAAGTGATATGGTATGTCAAAAGCCTGAAGTTTTTTCCAGAAGAACTTGAGAACATCAAATGTAATTTTTAAAAAGTTGCTTTTATGTACTTCTTTGGCTAGTAAATAACTAAACGAGATAATTCAATGCCTAAAGACACTTCTGAGACCATGAAACAAAGAAGTACAGAATAATTATAAAAATTCATTAAAACCCCACAGATCCGTAGAACAGCAAGAGCTCCATCTCAAGATGTCCCTAAAGTGTAAAAGCAGAAAAAGAAATATTACTCTGCATTTGTGCCAACAGCCCCCTCTTATCTGACAGTAGCAAGTACTGAGCTACATGGATTTCAGTTGGTCATGTGCAAACATCCTCAAACAGTGCACTCTCATTCTCTTATCCCTGCAGCTGTAGGAAGACCACGCTTTTCCCTAGCAGCTCCTGCAGCTGTGATGTTATTGAAAAGACATGCAAATAAGAAGCAGTGGGCTTCATCAAAGAATAGGATTTACACTTGTCAGCAGTCCAGAAAAAAAAGCAGATAAAAGCCCAAAAAAACAGCCCCAGATTCTCTGCCTAGAATCACAAGTCATAATTCTAATTTTTTCAATCTTTCATTTTAAATCATTTTCTAAACCACTGCCATCCTCTAAACACCCTCCAACAGTCTCCATCTCACTTAAGAAGTCAGAAGCTAAAATGGTGGGGTACTGTAGGACCAACCAACTCTGAGAAGAACAGACATTAGTTCAAATTACTTTCAAGCTCCTTGCCCAAGTACTTACCCTCTTCCTAACAACATTATATCCTTATTTGTTCATTATCCAAAAATTCATGTTCTTTTTCCACAGAACTTCATCTTCCCATTTCTACCCCCACCACACATCCATTCTGTCCAGCCTACAGCCAGCCAGTGAGCTTCCAATGCTCACTGACCCTGCTTTGCTCCAGATGATATCTCCCATTCACCAAGACTATTCTTAACAGTAATCTCATTCTCCACCACACCTCCAGCTGTTTGCTACTTCCCATGGCGTGGTGACTTTCTCAGCATGCTCTTTATCATCTCAGGCCTTCTGTGAAAGAATGGGCAAAGGGTAGAGCTGACATTTGATAGTGAACCATGCAGTAAGTGCTTTTTAGGTGCAGTTCCTCAATTATTTTTGCTTCCATCCTGAGAATTTTCTATCTCACAGTCACAGCTAAACAGCAAGACTGAATCTCAGCAGGCAGAAAAACAAGAAGATGAAAACAGATGCAAGTTAGGAAGAAAAGAGCCAGTCTAGGCGACACGAGTCACATCCTGTCACTAATGCTTCAAGACTCTTCTGGTGTCTTGGTAACTCTGAAAAAGTGACAAAATGAGCCACACATCCCCTTTGGCTTTCAAAGGGTAAACACATCCAGTTTCTCATTATCTTTCATGTATTTACAAGAAAAAAAAGCTTTCCTTCCTCTATTTTTCCAAGAAATTCACTTTCCCTAAATTCAGTTCCAGGATGCAGGAAAGACAAAGAAAAGCATGGCCTCAATTGAGAGCTCCTGACCAACAAATTTTCACTGAACTCTCAACGCTTGCAGTGTTGCAACATGTACCGCAACACTAAATCCTAGAAGAAAAATGGACTGAGCAGGATAAGGCTGCTAAAATTACTATCATGGGGCAGGTACTGTGCATCTCCAGCCCTGTTAACCAATCCTACCAGCTAAAGAAAGGGGTGTTGCAGAATTACAAAGAACTAGATAATGTTAAAATGTCCAAAAATGAAAACAGAAAAAAAAAAAAAGCATCAGTGACTCAAGTTAGCCTAAAGTATATATTATATAGTGTATTAAAGAAACTTCTGAGCCAAAAAGAGCAACTAAAGGAAACTAACTATTGCATTTTCAAGAGATTTCTTGTATTAAATGACTAGTGAAGGTAGAAACAGCTTCTAACAAAAGTCAACATTGAAATTAAAAAGTACCTGTAGTAATCATCTTGACTAAAGAGTTATTCTATGCACAGTTAAATTATCTCATTGCCGATTTCTTTTAGATATTTAGATTTCAATTAGATACCAAGTCTTCTAGTCTGAAGGTAGGAAGCAGTCTTCTTTACTCGAAAAAATACCCCAAACCTCTGAAAGCAGTGCTTCATATCTTGATATCCATCTGCCTCGAGACAAATACATCAGAGGTAAGTCAGACTGAACACACACAAAATCCACATGCAAACCCTCACTCCCAAGGCTGCCTATGTAAGCATCTCTCCAGGGGAAACAGGATTGAAGAATACTTCTACTGAGGGTCTCTCATCATCACAAAGCTACACCTAAGACTCCTCCCTTACGACTTCTGATCCCAAAATTCATCTGGCTGCTGCCATTGCACATTTCAACTTAGAAATCCAGAATACTGCTAGAATCTTCTTCCAGTAGCACTGTATTAACTCTCAAGATTTAAGGACGGCCACAGGAAAAGATAAATCCACAGGATGTGAAATACTTTTAAAAGTCTAAAGGCATTTAATGTCTTCCTATGGCCCAGTATCAGGCAGAATGTCTCACTTCAGACAGAACAATTAGATAACAAATCTGCCATTAGTCCGTAATATATGACAATACTGGTCTCCTCAGGAGAAACATAATCTAGTTCCAAGTATTTATTGCTCTTTGAAAAGAAATCCAAAGAGCAATCAGTATGTTTCTTCTTCTTTCCTCCTTCATTAAACTAATTACATCCTTCTGGTTCATTAAGCCCTCTATTTAGTTAACTCACTGTTCATTGTGTCTTCTCGAGGTCACTTGTTTCCTTGGCATCACTGTACCACATTTAATGCAGTTTGATTACACAGTATTTTGTACAGAAAATACTGGCCATGAGGACCCACAGGTCCACGAGAGAGCCCTGTCTCTTCCCAACTGCTGATATTCCAGGCTATTACACAGCAGGAAATATACTGTGTGGTTCAGTGAAAGGTGCTGCTTCAAGCCTTTGTTTGCTGTTCCTGAATTGAATGTCTGTTCCTTCCCATGCTCTGTATCTTAAAAGATACTGTGACAACTCTCCATTAAAGGGGATACAGTTACTCTCACCATAAATGCATATGTCTGAACTACACATTTGTACCTTCTTACATGCTTTAAGTGTGTAACAAATTTCAAATACATATATTCTACAAATATATACAAAATATATGATGAAACCTACCCATTCTTTTCTAGTTCCAGTCAGTCTTGCTTGGGTACCATCAGACATCCTAGTTGCAAAGAACACTCATTCTGAAGGGTATTATTCTCACTTGAAAATGTATGAATGGATCAAGCTTTAATTAATGGATGCTACTATAAACAATTAAAAGTGGTAGAGGTTTAATCTTCCAGGGGTCTGGACAAGTGGTCCTGGAATGCACACGCACGCTTGGACTCTTCACATGGAAATTGATTTGCATAAGTAAGATTCAGCCTATCTGATCTTTATTGCAATAGATTATTATTTTATACACAGTCTTTCCTTCTGCCTCTCAAAACTATTCTTTCCAGAAATCATATCAGGCAGCCAATATTTCATTTAAAAGGACAATATTCTTCATAACATAGCATCTTTCATAGATAGTCTTCAGAAACAAGTTAGAGATGACAATAATGTTGTATTGCAGACAAGGGTTATTAAGCTGTCTCAGAATTCTTGCCTTACTGTACTCTGAGACAGCTGAAGGGAATTTGACTGACTGCATCTTTAAACCTGAAATCCCATAATCTGACAAAAATTCTGTAGCAGGACACAAGCCACGCTGTTGTAATGGCCAAATGTTAACAACCATCTGTTTAATCAGAGCTTTGGAAATGGCAGCTCTCCCCTCAAAAGCAGACTGACCACATCCAGGCTGCTAACTCCAGCATCCCCACTTAGGCTCCCCAAGCCTGGATGGGGTTTGGTGATGAAATATTAGAGCACAAGAAATCACCATGTCACGGCCCATCAGACTGATTTTTTGCATAGGGTATGCCCTGCATGCTTCCTGGAAACATGAAGCCTTGGGACACAAGGCATACAAGGACAGGATACCTCTTGAAGACTGTTCTGCAAAGGGCGCAAATTTGCTGCAATGAGCTTCCATATCGTGGCTGAAGCAGAGCCCGGAGAAAACTCCCATCAGCTACGGTCAGGTTTCCTTTCAGAGGGTACCACCTGGCTCCAGAGAAGCAGAGCTAGAAGATGCAGCATGGAAAACTACGAGACCATGGAGGAACACAAGGACTGACTCAAACTGAGAATTTAACCTCAGCAAGAATGGCATATAATTACCTTCCCAATAAAAAAAAAAAAAAAAAAAAATTATTTAGGTAAATCAGATTATCTGGATGCCAATTAAATTCATTAAAACAGTAAATTCAAATTTATTTAACACATCCACTGATGAGAGATTTTCCACTCCAATTTCAACACTCACCTAATCCAAAAGGCAGAACTGGGTATTATGTCTTTGTTACAGACCCTTTAGAACTGTTTGCTTTTTCAGATACACACGTCAGCTGCCAACATTTTTTTTTGTATTTGGCAAATCAGGCATTTCCTTCTATCTGGTGAACTGCAGTTTATCAACCATATCATGGAAATTTCAGAAAAGACATTCTCCTTGGGAAGAAACACAGCATTCACAGCCTTGAAAGACAACAAATATCCCAAAAATAAACAAGGATGTGTTTTTCTCATTCCATGTTTTCTATTTTTTAATCAGTAAAAAGCTGATGCAAAGTTGTATGATTTTCCTTAACACTGCAATTCTCACATTTTGCTGATTGCCTACTTGTTTCAAAAATACCACTTTTACAATGCTTAAACTGTCACATTTTTAACTAAACCACTTTGCTTGACTGTACTCCCTTATCTGTACTTCCTGAAACACAGTTAGAATACAAATGCTGTGGGTTATTATTTTAAACTTAGGAACATTTCAAAGCAGAAGCCACGGCTAGGACATCAGATGCTATCTTAAAGACACACGAAACAGAAAGGAAGCTTTAACATAATTCTAAAAAGCTGTACTGGAGCAGACACAACAGCAATACACCACAGTAACCATATTTTAAAAAATGTATACAATTCAACAGCAGATAAAATAAACTTTATATATTCAAAAATCAAGATTTATCCTATGATGCTACTCCTACTTGTTTATAAGTTTACCGAAGGTGAATTCTGTCATTTACTAATGGAGCAGCTAACAACCTCCACCAGCTAAGCCATTATTAATAGGTCATCTGAGTATCAGAGCACCAAATATTCAATAAAATAATTCCTGTCTTACTAAATAACTATTAAATCTACGTCCTTTCCAACTCTCTATTAAGAGAGAAAACAACTTATAACTGCCACTCTCAATTCAAACAGCAAACATTAGAAATGTGATGACAAACCATGTAAGCTACAATATGCTGTCAATGTACGGAATAAGACTTTCTGAATTTTCTACAACAAAAAGTTAGGCATAAGCAGAACTGGCAAAAAGCAGCAAAGCTGACAAACCAAATCCAAAATTAAGACACACAAAATGAGGATGAAAACCGAAATTCCACCCTCTTTGGAATATGCACTCTGTGATTGTGTAATTACTTTCACAGCCTTTTCTCCAGAAGTGCCCAACTCATTTATTAGAAAGGATGGAGTGCTCTAAGTATGATTCAGCACTCTGTCAGAGGGGCTCATCTTCACGACTCTCATCACGCTCACTGCTGTAATTGTATGTATCCCGTTTACTAAACAGGCAATTTCAGCGAACAAACGGCTCATGATTAATGCATTTTAACACTACTCTGGATTTAACTTCTGCTTCTGCCAAAGAGTGCTTACATAATATGCAACAATTCACAAACTTTTCACAGGTTGCCACTACTTACAAGATAACAGATTTTTCATTAGGTCTTAATTATGGTAATTTAGTTTTATGCTTAAGCTTAATTTCTTAATGTTTCAGCTCCTCATGTTGAAATAAATCACTTACAGAATCACGGTATGAAAACAAAAGCTTGTGAGACTCTTAAGATCAAGAAATGACAATTGCAAGACAGCTGTCTTAAAGATTTAAATGCCATATAGAAAAAGGCCAAATACAAGAAAAACCATTAAGTACTTAATAATTATTTTCTCACTAGCTCTTACTAAGAGAGTGTTGCAAGCGGACTACAGTAGTGCAAAGGCAATACTGTACAGCATACCTAAAAAACAGATTAACAGTGTACACACAATTTTTTTATTTCCCCCTCAACAGCTGACAGTTCCATGTGATTGTGTTGAAAGAAAGATACACCACAGAAAGCTCTCACAGTGTGCAATTAGCGCTGTTACTCCACATTCACCCTGTCAACAACCTAAAGGAATGATTTTGTCCGAGCAGTAACTGTCCCCTCAGTAGAAAGTAAGAGCAGCCATATCAGAAAGCCTAACAGAATTCCCTTTTTGCTAAAGGCGCAAGCCCACAACATAAACAAGATTCTAAAGAGACAACTAGTACTCTCCAAAGATCAGTAATTCTGTGAAACCCGTACATGGGGACAGAAATCAGCCACTGAACTGCACTGAAGTTATGAGTATAGAGCTGTCTCTACAGACTGCTATGACACACATCTGAGTATTGTAAGCAGGTTAGTAAGAAATGCAGGTATGAAGAAGAAAGTGTGAAACTGCATGTGGTTAAAGCACCTGGCATTTTCATGTGTAGAAGGCACCAGTGCAAGGGAAGCTGGTTACTATAGAGCAAACAGCGATCTGAAATCCGAAGCAGAATGATGTCATGAAGTACAGTTCACTCACTCAGACTAAAAACAGCACTAAGCCCTAACTTATCGGGAATTTATTTTTACTATCATCAGGGAAACACACAGGAATTAAAAAATCCGCTATTATTTACCTTTATTATTTTACTTATTGTTTATGTTTTTATTACTATTAAACTCATTACACTCAAAACCAAACTGAACTCTGCATTTAAACGTGCAGGAGAAAATAAAAAAGAATTACAGTAATGGTCCCAAATATGACCTCATGCTACACGTTGACAGCAATCAAAGCCTTCCATTCAATGAAGCTGTCCTACAAGAGAAAAAAACCAATAATCCCAAACACAAAAATAAAAGCCATTTTAGAAGGACTCTAGCTGCTTTTTAAGAATCCTCACCAAAATTTGTATGCACTGTATGAGACCATACACATAGCTCTTAAAATGACAGGTAACTATCTTCTCTCAAACCCTGGAAACAAAGCTATGAATTTCACTCATTCACTGAGAAAAAGTTCACAAAATAAACCTTTGCAAAGAAATGCTACATTTACCTGACTCAAATGTTAAACAGCAGAAACTTCCTGCATATTTTCATGCACAGAATTTTAAATCTTTTAACTCCCTAATGAAACAGTGACTACTCAACAATTCCAAGACTTTCCCTACCATAGAATAAAGCCCTCTGCTAAGTTTTTGAAATCCATTTTTACAAGGCACACACATCAATATAATTAGGCCAGTATTAAGTGGGCAGTTTTATCTTAGAATAGGAGCATACATGCAGTTTACTTCCTACTAGAATGCATCTAGGCTTTCCTCTCTTCTTTTACTGCTTCGCTTCTCCTCCCCCCCAGCAAAAAAAATCTCTTTTCCTTTTCCTAGACCTACTTCCCACACACTGCAAAAAAACTCGTCCCTGTGAAATGATGACCTCATGCTCCTAGCCCATCTCCTTGTATGGAGCAGTTCCGGGCGTGCTGCCAGCTCTCTCCGCCTTCAGCCTGACACGGCAAACATACTTTCCTTCACCCTGCTGCTTCCCAGCTGAGGGAACATCAAGGGCAGGCGGCAAGTGGGGAGGGCAGACCGGGCAGGGAGAGGGGGTTTCCCACAGACAAAGAACAGACCACCAGATGCCTGCCCTACTCTCGCATCTAACACAGCTTCGGAGCACCAAAGCACCTCTGCTCTCCACGGCAGGAAGAATGACACTGAGCTCTGAGCATTTTCAGTATGGAAATACACCCCATGTCACCTAGCTGCAGTGCAACACCCGTAGCCAAGCCTTACTTCTCTTGTAATGGTCTTAGTTAAACATCTCTAATCTAATGGAGCAAATGTCACCCCTTCTCCTTTCTAAACAAAGGCCCATCTCACCTTTGCATCACTAAAGTTCACTGACACCGAAACTGGCTGAACATCCTGTGCACACTTCTACATTCTTTTATCTTCTGTTGCTAGTTAGTCTTTAAGCTCTATATAACAACTTCAGAGGAACAGAAAATTTCTATTATTATTTATCACCTTCTCCAGCCTGTCTTTGCTTTCAAGTATCAGAATTATTTCTATATGATCACTTCATACACTGGCACTCCAAACACCAAGTGACAAAGGATCTTCCATTGAAAGACTCGGTTGTGACACGAAGTTACAGCTGTAGAAAATCAGGAAAGGTGATGGACAACTGAGCTTTTGCTCAGCTAGTACGCAACCTTGTACATATGAGACTTGATATCCTCCCTCAAAGAAGTACCTCCGAAGCCCAACTCTTCTGGGGTTAACATTCCACATGCGTATAAAGTTGTAACAGTACTGACAATTTTTGCCAACACATTAAAAAGGAATTTATAAAATCAGGGAACATGCATTGGTCTCACCAACAGTAATCATTATTCTAAGTGAACCTACAATGTGTCCATCGTGTCCAATTTGCTTTGACTGTGAGTAGATGATGTGTGAATGTCCCACCTCCTTGAGATTCTCCAAGACTAGCACTTACATGTAATAAACTATAGCAGCAATCTTCTTGTTAGGTATTATTCAGCAAGTAAAATTAACTTATTTTAATACCCAATAAAGTTTCTTAGTCAAGAAGTTTCATGCACCACGCCTGGTTTATTTCACACCACAACTCCTCAAAGGAATCTGCATTAGAATACAGCAGAGCACCAAAGCACTTTGAGCAGGTCTGTTTCAAAGCAGGGAAAAGGTATTTCACCTAACTGAAAAGCAGTGATGCCCTCCTGCCAAGAGAAAATGAGCCGGCATGTTTCAAAGGCCTTACAAAACCCTTGGTGCTCACAGGGGATGTGTCATTTCAGGGGTGCATGCTCATGTAAAGTCAAACCAAACAGAAAGATACGCCAATATGAAAAGGTATGTTTAATGCCCTTCTGTGTAATCCATTCTCAAACACCAAATAGGTGAGTATTCAGTACCCCTGCAGATACCAACATCTCCAACACACAAAGCACTAAAAGGCACACGAGAAGCGGCGGGGCAGCGGCACTGAGAAGGCCCCACCGTGCAGCTCCAGCGCTAGTGCAGAAGTTAAGGCAGCCGCTGTGCTGTACGGAGCTGTCACGGAGGGACCGAGGAGGGAGAGAACCCAAAAACCCAAAAGCCGACCCCCCGGCTGCTGCGTTTATTGGGACGCGGGGATGGTCACCCAGAGCAGTTCCTGGCGGTGGCGGCGCGTCCTCCCGTTACTCCCAGCACTTCCAGCCCGGCCGGAGAGCGGGAGGGGAACAGACGCGCCGGGCACCGCCGGGCACCGCCGGACCGGGGCCGAACCCGCCC
>VWZQ01010469.1:198473-211659 GCA_013397015.1 Myiagra hebetior | reverse complement strand
ATGAAGATCAAAAAAAGAAGGGATAGAAAAAGGGGGGATGGGAAAAAAAAAAGAAAAACAAAAAGGATGGAGAAAAGAACTCAAGAAAAAAAGAGAAAAAAGATGTTATTGTGACACAACCTTGATAGGTTTAGGGAAAACCCATGAATATTAAAGCTTTTTATATTGTCCTTTATAATAGATTATGCTCAAAGCAAATGAAAAAAAAATTAATGAAGCAGCAATAACAAAGTGTGATAGCACAATCCATTTCTTACATACTGAAGAGCCCCTTAACAGTTTAGATTAGAGTTACAGATAAGTATCCTTTTTTTTTTTTTTTTTTGGGAGGTTGGCAGGGATTGGTATTTAGNAGGTTGGCAGTGATTGGTATTTAGGAAGGATGCTAAAAACCAAGATGTGCACAGAGCAGTCATATCCCAATTCATGGCTTCTTTTTAGACCAGAGTGTTTAAAGAGAGCTAATGAAGTTTTGCTGTGTGCAGTTTTCCACCTCTGTTTAAGCTGTTCACACCTTTTCTTCCCAAACAGCTTATAGAAGTAATCTCCTTTATTTACCTGTTTATGAAATGAGAAAAACTTGCATTCCTTTGTACCTCATCTCTATGCACCTTGAGGCAAATTGAGACCTATATGCATTTATAAACAAATACGCATAGTACTGAAGAAAAAAAAGCTATTTAGTTCGAAGATGGGAGTTGAAGATGTAATTTACATTTTTAGATTTCCAACTATGTTAGATGTGAGATAAAAATCTCACATGCTAACACTGAATTCGCTGTAAGAAATCAATTAGAATGTTTTATGACAAATGCAGGTGCAAACAACCTGAGCCAGTCTTGGTTCAGCTATGTTCAAACACAGAGTATTTTGTTGGGCAGATATCTTGTCACTCTCACATGCCTACAGAAGATGTTGTGGGATTTTTGTGTACAGTTTGGTAGTTTAGCTGGCCTTGAAACCCTTCAGCTTTATGAAAACTGGTAGGCAGTGGTATCAGAGGAGAAAAACCTTTCCTCATTAGTTTTATGATTAGACTTTTTTAAGCTTTATTGAAGAACCTACTTGATTTTTGAGGAAGAAGGGAGTCTACATGGTTTTTTGTGTAACAAGGTTGGCTTTTTTTCCCCAAAGCTTTCACTATATTTGTTAAATAGAGGTGCAGAAAAGATGGTACTATACTATAGGCACTGCAATGCAGTGTAGACATATGCAAAATACTTTGAAAATCAAATTATTAGTTTATATAGAAAGTGCAATCATTAATTGAATACAAAAAGCTTTAAAAGTACATCGGCACTTGCAATTAAAATCCAAATTAGCAAATTTATTTTAAAAGGATGCAGATCTCAATCCTTTTCTGTCCTCCGTATCCCAAGGTTCCAGTTCTGCATACATTCCTTCACTCAGCCCAGTACATATTTCCTTTGCCCTTTTCCTCCCAAGGCTGACCCAGGGCCTAGTGCAAAACCGGAGGGGCTGCTTTTTGCAAGTATCAGAAGAGACAAAAAGGATCAGGGAAATGGATGTGTTCTTGCTTCAACACATTCTGTCAGTCCCGGATGTACTTTCTTCCAACCTCCCCCCTCTGCTCCTGTAGCAGGATGCTCTGCCTAAGTTGGGGTAAAACAGCTCAAACTGGACCCTATTTGCAAAAATTATCAGTGGTGGATGGAGAAGAGGCCTCATGCTGTGTTTGGTGTTGAAGAATCAGCCTGATTCATCAGTCCCAAAGTTAGACATTCTGAGGATGTGAAGATCAATATTTCCTGACAGAAACTGGCACTGGTGAGGATGTGGCAGGTGAAGTTGCTGTTAGAGGCACCAGCAAGTGATAGTGCTGATAACTTATCTCAAGCTGCTGAGGTGATGCTGGAGGCCCAGAGACATCTGACTCTGAATCACTTTATACCACAAAAGCCCAGCCTCTCTTTTTAATGGCAGGGAATTCTAACACACCACTTCCCAGAGTGTGTGTAGAGATTCCACGCTTGGATGGGGATGCCCCTCAAATACTACTCCTCAAGCCTGAGAAAAAAGGATTTGCCCTTGATTGCTGGTTTGGGTAACATCAATCTCTGGTTAATAATTTTTTTGCTGGCTTTAATATCATTCCTTCAATATTGCTTCAATAATTCATGCGCTATACTAGTAGTTATAACTATCTTCACTGTGTAGTAACAAATTCTGATTAAGATCCCTTAGTCTAAGCATTTTTATCATCAACTAAAATAAATAATTCTTCTATATTGGTCTGCTATCCTTAACTCTGCTGGACAAAGCTGTACTAAGGTTCAATTACACCTATAAAAATCTTCAGACATAAACTCTTGACCAAGTCTGGACTGGGTGTGGATCCAGCCACGCCTAGGTTCCTCTCCGAGGAGTACATTAGAAAGCTAGAACCTTTCAGAACCTCATGATGAGGCAGGAGGGTTTCCCTCATAAACCATGTTGAAAGTTTCCATTCTGCCCTCAGCAGCTCCTAATGTTCACTCCTATACATTGTATCTTCATGCTAGACCAGAGGTGATCAGCACTTAATACCTGCTGGTTTGGACAATGGTGGCATTGAAGCATTATTTCAGACCACATTGCAAAACTGCCTCCCAAGAAACTTGGGAAACACCTGGGCATGTGCCGAGTTCCATGGTGCAACTCCTCAACAGCTACCAGGCAGAGTACTTCATGGCCCAAGCACCTGAAAAAATAGCAGCTGTCTCATAAAAATACCTGAAGAAATCAGTTCAGTATCCTGGGTCTTTCTTCACCTCTCACATGACTCATTTTCTGTAAGCTCATGCTTCAGTTTCTTCCGGCTTCCCAAATACCAGAGAATATTCAGTCTCTCATAATCTATTCACCCACCGTTGTGACCCTAAAAATACCAAGGATTTGCTTCTTAAGTAGTAAAACTCTTGTCCTATTCAGATAAGCTGTAGGTTTCAAGAATCCTTTTCCCTTTGTTCTTCTGTTTGCTGCAACTCCTCTGGTACATGGCAAGTCTATCATTCAGTCAGCACATTTTCATGATTTTTAATGCCTCTTTTCTACATTTATCTAGTTTCTTTGTTTATGGCACATTGCCTAAAATTCCTGGATGTGACATGCAAGTTATCTGTTGTTCTATACTGCTGATACTGATGTTGAAAAACCACTAAGTTGTTCTTAGGAGACATACTGTAGCATTATATTACTTCAAGAATAATGACTGTAAGCTAAATTACATGCCTGGAAGGGAAATACAAATGTAGGAAATAGAGAGATGGAAAGTTCCTTATTATCACTCTTTCAAAATGCTAAAGTAAAATGAGAGTCATTGCAAAACTCAACATTAAAAAAAGCTCCTGGATATACTAAAGAATTCTATTATGTACAAGTCAGCAATACAGGAAGTTTAATGTAGATATATACTCAGAGATTGTAAAGAGATGTCTGTGAAAGATAAAAAAAATAGATTTTAAAAGAAAACTCATCAAAAATGTTATCTCCAGCTTTTAACCTGCAGTATGTTTCCTTGATCCCCAGCAAAGGCATATTAATTCCTTCTTGTTGAGTTAGATTTGCTGCAGTTCCTTGATGAATTAGGCATGAATGAGTGTCTTTTCTAAACTATTGTACATCTTTGAAAAAAAATTGCAGTTTACCATTTTACTCATTCTTTTCTTATTTTCTGTCACTACTATTGTAAAGAAATACTGGAAAACAGTTAAATAACTATACAAAATGTGTATTAAAGCACCTGAGCTTTTGTGTCAGAAAGAGAATAATGTTGCTACCACTCTTATGAAAATTACTCTGGTTCTTCTATTGCATATCCAGATAATAACATCATAAAACTGAGGCATGTTAAAGCAGTGAAGCAAAGAGCATGTGAATACAGAGCTAAGCAAACAGCTGAACTCTCTTTTTACCTCTGCTGTAGGTATTCTACTTATGCAAAGCACTCTCTGCCTCAGTATTTCTATCCATAAATGACAACATCAATACTTTCCTTGAGGGATTTTAGAAGGTGTAAATTGTTAACATTTATAAAGCATTTTCAAATTTTTGTATGGAAAAGGTGAAAAAAGGCTAATAATAGTAAGCAGAATATTATATTTATTCTATCACTGATTATAGAGGTCTTATTTTCATATTCTTTTTAGAGATTATCATTACTACTTGCTATTTTTCTCCTCTCTACCCTTCTTTTTCTCCCACCCCCATTTTGTACTTCATATTTTGAATTTCAATGTCTGTTACTATGACAACACCACGATCTAACTAGTGCTGCCTTCAGACCCTTTTCAAATCTATGCTCTGCTATTTAAAACTACACATTTTGTGTTTCAGGGGCCTGGAGATTTCCTTAGAATAACCTGACAGGATTTTCCCAGCCATAAACTACGGTGCAGATACACATTCCTAAATCCTAGTACTTGCCTATGCTTTTCCATCCCAATACACATTAACTTGAATATTTGCTTCTCTGTGGTGGCTAAATAAATGATGGTGGAATTAACAGAAGTAAGCATACTTGTACATTTCCATAAATATCTACATGTATGCACATATATGTGTATACATATACAAATAAGCAGGCTCCATGTGCACATACACGATTTGTTTTTCATCTGTGTAAACTGTAATCTGCCACAGAACTTCTCAGAGAAGTAAAAGGAACCAGCACATTCTGTTTAATTTTACAATTAATTAAAACTCAGCAGATGTAAGGAAAGATTGCCGGTGATGTGAGGGAATTCAAGTCGTGGTTTTATTCTTAAAAACTGCTACTAATCCTTGCTAATGCCTGAGTACAAAAAACAAGCATGCAGTGGAGTATCCACTCATAATCCAAAGCTAAAGACAGACATTCAAATTTCTGATTTTGCATTCAAATTTCTGATTTTACATTCAAACTCCTGATTTCCTGAAACTATTTAAAGTCCTGATAAATTTACTGCTGTTACCATTAATCAGTCATAGGCTGCAGCCTAATAGATGGTCTCAGATACACTGCTCAAGTACTGGAGCACACAGTCAGGAATCTTAACAGGGGTTTTAAATAATGTCCTGCATCAACTTGTGATAAGGAAGGAGACAGAAGACCTATAGATAAGTTCCTGAGCATTTAGATCAATTAAAAAATAATTACAGAGTTTATGTAATGTCATTACAATTATCCCACATTACTGATATGACAAGCCCAAATTTTATCCTGTGCATCAGATGGCATTACAGACTGACACATCTTTAATTTTCCTGCCTCTAGCTCTATGGAGCAGCATTGCTAATCCATATCATTATGCTCCTGACTAATTTAAAAAAAAAAACCAAAAAACAACCAAATCAACAAAAACAGAGCTGGTTATTACTCTTAAGGTAAAGGAATAATAATTTCTCAGCTAAATGTCTCTCGTTGAAAATCATGGGATTTATATTTTGCTGCTTACTTATCCAGACTGGAAAAGAGTGTAAATGTTTACCATTCCAATGGTACAGAAGCCACCTTAAAAGATTTCAGTGGTGTTAAAGCAAATTCATTTTCCAGCTGCAAGAAAGCAGGCCAGCTGTATGTGGATGTACCTAGGTAAAAGCCCACTGAGCTTTCTATTGGTATTTTATTTCAGACTTCTGTTCATGATTTTAAATCTTTGGATACAATACCTGAAGTCAGCATTGATTCCTCTGCCACCTCTCCACTTTAGAGATATTTCCCTCCTCAGTCTTCAGCATTTTCCTCACTTCTGCTCCCAGAAGTGTTTATACAACTGTTCTGCAAAAGAGATAAAAGAGATGACCTGGCTTTAAAACATACTCTTACTGTAATTTTAAAATGTACATAATTTCATTATGTAAGTCTTGTTATGATTTTCCAAACAAAGTGTGCTCCCCATCTTCTGAACACCAAAGCCAGAAAGTTGGGCCAGCACAACTCAGCCACACAAGGCTCGGTGTGAGCAGTCCGGGAAGGAGGATGTGTGTGGCAATTCCTCAGGCTACTATTGCCGCTAAGGAGTGCCTTTCCTGAAGCAATAGGGTGAAATAACCTCTCTGGTGGCATCATACTGACCCCTCCAAACCTGGGATAGGAGGTTTCTTCTACTCTGAGAAGACAGAAGTGCAATGCCCATGCTTAGCAACTTGATACGTTTCAATAAATCATGGCTTTCACCGTGAATACATTTGTATAAAACAGTTTTCAGTGTATTAAAAAAACTCACCTTGAGGACAAATTTCATCTTGAAGTATTCCTGCATTGTGCATCCTGCAGATTCAATGCACATTCTTCTTCCCATGCTGCAATATGCTACTACCCTAGGTTGTGCTGACACAGCTTTTGGTAGGATTACATTGTTAACAAAACTGATAAAACTAAATAAAATCCTTCAAGCAAACAAAAAAAATCTTTAAAACAGAACTTGTTAATCCATGGTCTAGAAGCTCAGCCTTTGCCTTGACACAGCAGAACAGGTGGAAGATTTAATCATTCTGGATAACTTATATCTACTATGGTAAAGAACAGGAGTCTTTCTAAAATGTGAGCAGCAGCAGAAGATAAAGGTAAACTTCTTCATTAACCTGGAAGTCCCCAAGAAGGCAGACATGAAACAGAGGGGAGAGTTTATAAGATTGCATATTTCTTAGGTGTTGTTCCTTTAAGGAAAACCCTTTAGGATGAAGGGTTTGTATAAATTTGTCTCCACAGCACCATGGCTGGTTAAGCAACTTGACATCTTTATAGGAAAGTGATGGAGAGGGGTTTCCCAGAGCCAGTGTACCAAGAGATGCAGCTCCTCCCTAAACCTCTCCCTAGATGCAACAAAAAAAGTTGCATGGATTTGATTTGTGAAATTGGATTACTCTCTGTTATTTTTACCTTTCTCTGGTGCCAAGGGTTGTTAAAATATTTTTCTCACTTTCTCATTTCCATACTTGGGAGGTTTTTTTTCTGAATGTGGTATAAATTGTCCCATATTTTATGGTTTTGGTTTTGCTACCTAGATAGACCTCAAGGGAAAAGCCAAAGTACTATTGTTGTCCTGATGTCAGAAACATGTTATTAAAATCCTATGTCTTTTTGTAATAGAACTGTCCTGTCTGGCAATATTTTTTCAGTACCCATTAGTAAGAGTGTACCTGGAGGGACACCATGTCATTGCAAACTACCGAGCTGAAGAATTTAGGAAGAGACAACAGTGGAGCTCCCAAGGCAAAAAATGTCAATTCTGCCATTATTTACTTTGAAGCTTTTATGGAGAGACACAGGGATTTCTTTAGAAGTTCTCTAAAATGGAATTTCTTCTTATCAGAAACTGCTTTAGATTCCTGGAGCTCAGTCCCCTGGGATACTTTACACATCATTACTCTTCTTGAAGCAGAGTGTATTTCACAACTAAAATTGTCTTTTAAGTATTACATGGCACAGCAATAATAACTGGGTACAAAGAGCTATCTGCCATACAGTTTTTGACACTCTGAGTCCATCCCAAACTGCTTCTAACTATGTAAGAGCTCACACATCTTGCCTGGAAAGACCAGCTAGTCAGGTCGGTGAATAAGCACACATATATTAACAAATAGATTCTCTCAGAAAGTGAATTGGGGAAAAATAATTTTTAGAAAACTATTAAAAAAAAAAAAAGAGAGAGAGAGAAAGAGAGAGAGAGAGAATGGAGATCAACAGTATTCCCAGATTTTAATAGAAACTCAGTTCCTACCTGCCAATGGTAAAATGATGGCCAGTTGACTATAGATCCTAGCCCTGGAAATTAAGCTGGTGCTTGCTGGTATAGCTAATATGTTGTGCCACTAGACATGTAATGAGTATTTAGCAGATTGTATCACATTTATGCAGTTTAGGTAGCCCCTGGCAGGCCTACACCATGTTTTAAGGGTGGGTGAGTATGCACACACTTTTCCATGGGACCTCTGGCAAGTGAATCACTCTGAAACCAGCAGCAGGATTTGCAAACAAGGGTTTTATGCAGAATGACCATTATTCCACATAGCAGGAAGCCTTTCCTGGGAGGTGCTGATACCCTGCACATTGAAGCCAGTGTGTATTGGCACTGATGGAGTGGGAGCAGATCCAAAGACCAGCACGATGAATTCCACAGCTTGCAGCAATATGCAACAAATGAAAAATAGGCAGATATCCATCTTCCAGCTTTGAACACCTGCAGGTGAAACTGTAACAAATTGATTAGTAGGTTTTTACCTTTTTTTCCCTTTTCTAATCAGCTGCAGTAAATCAGTTGTGCCCTCTAGAATCCAAAGCAGGATATGACAAGCTTCTGACTTGATTCTGTTTCATTAGTTAATAAAAAAGTCAACAAAATATATTTTAAATGAAACATTTATCAAAATAGTTTTCTTTGTTTCATAAATGTTGACATCATCTCTACTTTATTGACATTGTATGTAATTATGAAGAGTGTGTCTTGTAAAACATGGGATTTTCCCTGCTCAGTAGATATTCTAGGATTACGTTTACACCATTTTAGTTGAAACTGCACTAAAATTCTTGATGAAAGTGCACAGAATATAATGTCTGTAGCTTCTCAGCATTCCTCACTTTCAATATCAACAGAAATTTCTTGGCTAGTTTATCCTAGATACCTGCTTTGTGCTTAGTTAAAAAATAATATTTTTTGACTGTAGAAAATACTGTTTTGATCTGATTTATTATGATACTTTTAGATGGCGAGGCAAGTGCATTTAAAGAAACATCCTCTGTTTTTCATCTGAGTGTCTTATATAATTTATAAATGCAACAACATGTCTAGTCTTGAAAAGAGTGTATGTAGCAAGACTGCTTTTGCTGCATTAATCCAAGATTTCCACTGGCAATTTTTCTATGAATTACTCAAATAAACGTCATTAAATGTCTCACACAATTATTCTCCATTCAAACAAGACATGGCAGATTTGTTACTTTGACCTTTCTATGTACTAACAAGGATAGCTGTGAACCCCACAAGTATTTGTCACCATGTGACAATGCCTTGTTTCCAGTCACCTATTTCTCAACACTTGATTTGTGAGTGCAGAGAACCAGCCAACTCAAAACCTAATCAAGACTAGGTGCCAGAGCACAGCAGAGGACCAGGATCTCCCCAGGCCCAGGGAGACAAGGGGAACACATCTCTCTCAGGACAGGAACCTCACAGCAATCTCCCAGGAAGGGAGCAGGGTGGGTGCTCAGTGCAGGCGGGATGAAGGTAAGAGCAGCCCCTAGTCCAGGGCATCTCCCAAGTCTATGAGGATAGGGCAGGTCCAAGATCAAGCCAAGAAATCACCCTACAGGTCAGCATATGGGCAGGTGTGGCTGGAGACCAGCGCTCCTTAAATGGAGCCCCTGTGCCCACTGGAGAAGGTGGAAGTTTGTCACAGGGGTGAGGGTCCCACGTGAAGCTGAGCAGAACCACAGATGTCAACTAGTGCCCCACCAGAAGATGGCCATGAAGGGATTTTTGAGGGACATGGCTACACTCTTCATGACCTTCTGCTTGGCTTGCTCCTATTTGTCAATGAGTTCTTTACTGGGTGTCCAAAACTCAAGTCAGAAGTACCTAGATGTGGTCCAACAGGAGCTGCATGAGGCATGGTAACCAATTCCCTTAACCTGTGCTCATGCTATTACAGGCTGGGATGCTTTTGGCCTTCTTTGCTACAGGGCACAGAGCTGAATCACTCAAATTGCTGCACACCAGGACCTTCAGCTCTTTTCCTGCAGAGCTGCTCCCCAGTTTATTTGTTGGTTGTTGCATCCATAACATCCTACTCTAGTTACAAAAGAGGAGGATGTTCAAAGCCTTACAAGGATCACAACATAGTCTGTGAATAAAAGTAGAATTGCAAAGGTAAGAAGTAGTTAAAAACTGTAAAGGTTAAGGCAAATTAGAGTTAGTCACTTTGTTGTGTGGACTTTATATTGTGTTTGCCTATTAGTAGCTTTTCTGAGAACCACAAACTTAATACTTTATAGAATCAAAGAATCATAAAATCATAGAGTGGTTTGGGTTGGAAGAGACCTTTAGAAGTCGTGTAGTGCAACACCCTGAAATAAGCAGCAACACCTTCAAACAAATCAGGTTGCTGAGAGCACCATCCAGCCTGACCTTGAGTAATTCCAGGAATGGGTCATCTACAGCTTCTCTAAGGAACCTGTTCCAGTGTTTCACCACCATCATCAAAAAAATTTCTTCCTTTTCTAGTCTGAATCTACCCTCTTACAATTTAAATCATTACCCACCATGCTGTTTCTACAGGTCATGTTAAAAACTCCCTCCCCATTTTTCTTATACAGCCCATTTAAGTATTGAAATGCCACAGNCACACAGATAATTCTAGTAAAGAATATTACATTCTGATTAAATTCTTCTACAGAAGGATAATATTTTAAGTGAAATCGGAAAGGTAAGGAACAGCAAAGAAATTACTAAATGTCAATTATATAAGAGTAATTTTCAGCTGTAATTTATTTTCTGTCCGGCTGTGCATATTGATGGCATAACATATCCAGAGCTGTGCTGTTGTGTTTTGCTGATACAACTTTTCTGCCCACTGACATATCAACACACTATCGTTCTATGGAATATTTTTTCTGCTTAATTTTCAACTGTATTGAATTTATTTTTTTAACCTTTTGCTTTGCTTTTTTCAAGCTTCATATTTCTACTAAATTCCTACTGAGTTCTTTTTGCTTGTCTTCTAATTGTGATGTTGTTGGTTTATCGTCTTATATAACATATATATAACTAACAGTATTTTATGGTAGCTAGAGGATTTTCAGATTTCAAGTCACTNACTTGCTGAGGGTGCACTCAATCCGATTGCTCGTGCCATTGATGAAGGTAATAAAAGTATTAGCCCCAGCACTGGCTCCTTGTCTTGGTATGTATTTGCTATGTACTTGATGACAACCTGATGTGACAACTTTAATGAACTTATTTAAAGATAGATCTTCATGTGCAATTTAATAAAATTCATCTGAGTTCATTAAGTCCTTCCCTTCCCTGCAATTCTGGTTTGCATGTAGTACAGAAGTAACTTTCTGATTTAAACAGTAAATACTGTATCTTTTCTGCTTTTTAAAGACAATAGCAGTATTTAAAAATGCTTCTCACATTCATCTTCAAGTGTCGTATGAGTAGTCCAGTTTCAAATCTGCATATGGCCAGCTGTCACAGTTTAGCACTGCAGAATCTGGTATAACTTCTATGTAAGCTACGGAATCATAGCCATCCTTAAGTCTAAATTCACTTGACAGCTAGGAGATGTAGCTATAGTCAAATTCAGGAATAAATAATTTGTTCCTTTCATCTTGTATTTCATTGCTTGGCAGTAATCAGCTCTTCTAGATAATGGATGCTGAGTCTCACCAGTGGGAATGCTGGAGTGCTGTGAAAACCTGTAGCATTTCTTCAGAAGGCCTGCAAGGTTTGTGGAATACTCATGTGGGGTTTATGTTAACTTTGTCATGCTATTTCTGGTAAACAGCTGAAATTGAAAATTATTATCTGATGAACTGGATTAATAAAAAAACAGACTCATAAGTGTTTGTTCTAACTGTAACTTGACAAATTGAGAGTGAGTATAGATTTAATGGGCAACAAGATTGTGAAATTGTAAAGTGGTTGGCAACTTAGGCAACTATCAAATTCCAATTGTTCAAATACAAAATTACTTCTTTTTATTTAATTGGTACCCATTCTTCTAATTTTCACATCAAATCACCTGCACTTTTATTGAGAAAAAGAAAGGTGAAATTTAGCTTAGAATCCACCTCTTATTTCACAAGGATTAATGTTCCACATTCCACCTGTGTATTAAACTTTAAAACATTCTTCTCAGGCTCCTGGGTGACAGCTATGAATTCTGACATAAATCTCTTATTAAGACTGCATAAATTATGGAATGCCTTTTAAAATACTTTTAAAATTGGAATGCCAGCCAATAAAATCTCCAAAATTTATACATCACTGAAAGGAACAATTCTATAAAAAACGAGCAGTCTTCTGTTCCTGACTCACAGTAATAGCAATGCAGTCCAGATCTGTGTGTGAAATCATTTCTGCTAAGCCACAATTGTTACTTTCAAAGTCTGTTAAACTCTTTGGATATGTGTATCCTACTATACTCCCTGGCATAAATTTGTCTACTGCCTAACACTGTCTAGATTATTCTTGGGCATGATTTGGGAGTCAGAATTCATGGAGCCTTTCCACCTCTGGCAGGTAGCTTGCTTGTAGCTCCTCTCTTGAAGACCTGCCTAGAGACTTGACTAGAAGAACTGCAGTCTTTATGAGCCAGTTGGCCTCCATTTTCACAAATATTTTCCTGGTACCTTTAATTTACTGGTGCTTCTGAGCAAACTTGACAGGACCTGAAGTTTTCCTCAGTGCTGTTTCAGGGTGCTCTCACATCTGTAGGACAAGAGAAAGGGTTTCTTCTGAAAGGGACACCTCTTTGTGCATACTTAAGTGACCTAAAAATTATCCCTTGTCAGAATGATGTCTGCAGAGTAGCATAAAAGTGTTTCCCAGCTACTGATTCCCTAAATACGTTCCAGTCTGTGAGTCCCATAAGACTTCCCTTCATTGCCCTCTGTCATTATTTCCTGACACTGCAGCAAGGGAAGAACATGAGAGCATGTCGTCATCACTCAGGCAGCAGAAATACTCCTGCCCAGTGCTGACTTCATACCCATACATTAAATACTATATAAAACATTAGTCAAGCACCAACAGTGTGATGCTCAGGGGCTCTGATGTGTTACAGGCTCTCTACAGAGGGCAGGCAATACTGATCGTGATCACAGAGTTGATCATAAGCTATTTTGCTTGGACAAAAGCATTTACTCTCTATCCCCCTTTGAGTAATGAGGCAGCTGGGTCACAGTCCCAATGGACAGCTCCAGCAGCAGGACACAAATTCTTTTTTCTCCTGGCCACATACTGGGACTGTTGAAAGATGTCCTGCTAAGGGAACATTTAAACTGTCTTTGTGCAAACAGATTAACCAAGATCATCTTAACAGAGTAGGATCCAACTCAGTAAGTTTTGGGAATGAAGGGGGAATGAAGGGGGAAACCTGGGGAATGAAGTCTATAGTTATGAACTATTCATGACAGTACTTCATTGTATACGTTTCCTTTTGAACAAAAACTGTTTGCCTACACATGGCAGTACTGATTCAG
>VWZQ01010469.1:174120-188223 GCA_013397015.1 Myiagra hebetior | reverse complement strand
TTCTGTTGGGTCTAGAGGAAGCTGTAAGCACCTCTTTGCAAAGAATCACTTCCTGGCAGATGCAGCCTTCTTTAACTACAATTCCCAGCTATGCTAAACCACAACACCAGTACAAGGCAGATATGGACGTATTGGGAGTGTCCCATGAAGGCTCAGGAATATGATGGACTGGAGCATCTCTTCTAGGGAGAAAGGCTGAGAAAGCTGGGACTGTTCATGCTGGACAAGAGAAGGTTTAGGGGGATCTCATCTGCAGGAAGGGAGCAAATAGGACAGAGCCAGGTTCTTTCCAGTGGTGCCCAGTGACAGGAGCAGAGGTGAAGTGCACAGGCTGTGAGGGTGACCGAGCACTGGCACAGGTTGCTGAGGGAGGTGGTGGAGTCCCCCTCCTTGGAGGTATACAAAATCCATCTGGATATGGCCCTGGGTAACCAGCTCTAGGTGGCCCTGCTTGAGCAGGGGGAGTTGGGTCAGGATCTCCAAAGACCCCTCCCAAACTCAGCCATCTTATGGTATGATGAGTAATAAATGAACATTGTATTTTCTGTTTACTTTTTATTACTTATATTTATTTTATAATCCATTATGGTACATCATGTATATGTGGTATTATAATTTTCCCTTATGTTAAGACACATTTTTCTTGTCTGTTTTTTGGAGGAGAGACTAGTGCATGATAGTAGGTACTACAAAACAGTGTCTGATACAGCATACTCTCCCCTCATCTTGGATAAAATTCAATACTTTATCAAAACTTTTTCAGTTCTCAATGTAAGCATTACTGGAACCTAATTTAGGGAAAAGAAAAAAAAGCTAAGTCAGCAGTCACATCTTTCAGCTCTTGAACACTTCCCTGGGAGGTGTAACAGGGCTTGGGTGGGACTGGTTAAACAAGACAATGTGAAAAGGTGCAGCTAGATGTGAGGGGAAATTGCTGTGATATGTCTATAAAGCTCAGGAAAGGAGTACTTTTGTAGAAATTCACAGAGGAATGCTAGGACATTTCAGTACAGGGGGAAAGGGTTTGCAGATTGCTGTATGTTTCTTTAAGTTCACAGAGGATGAGTCTGGAGTGACTGATGGGCTAATATTAACTGATTGAAACTGGCTACTTTTCACATTTGCTGCAAACAGTGACATTTCTAATGCAATATGGCCAGTCTGGCAGATCTCCATCCTTCAGGAAAAAAAAAAATCTTCTGAATGAAGAAGGAATACTGTGTTCTATTATGTAATGTTCTCACATTGATTTTCTTTTCCCTTTAAGATGCTGAGTTCTGGCCATCTGGCTGCCTCACACTTCCTTTGGATCTGTTATTGAAGCAAACAAGATAGACTTGTTGAAAAGACTAATATTATTTTCCACATTATTGAATCTCAAAGACATTTATACTCCAGTTTTTATTCTTCTGATAAGCTTTGTTGAAAAGAAAAAAAAGATGGAAGTTATTGCATGTGAATTTATCAGTTTGTTTACTGTGAGTGGAACTTCCAAAATTTCACAGATCAGAGCCAGAGTCTCTGAGTCTCTTTTCAAAAAATGATCTCACACTAAAATCAGACTGCCAAAACTGTGCTAAAGAATATTTAAGACCCTCTTCTGATTTTTTCTGTGACTAGTTATCTAAAGATAGAAATATGCACTAGCTCCTTCTTTGAGCAGGATCTATGTATACTGTGTTCCTAAATCTATAATTGCCCATCTGTTAGTGAGACATGTTGGAATGATCCATGTGAGAGATGAAAAGCTGTTGTCACAATCTATTTGGAAAATGCTGGTTGTCCAGAAAAGAAATAGGTTGTGGTCTATATGTCACATCTGCTTCAGATTATTTACAAGCTCGTGGCAAAGTTATCTTGAATGCATATGGGTTATTTTTCACCAGGTAAAGCACAAAGCAGCATCTTTTATACATCATATAAGTGCTGTATATCACTAAATGTCACTAAAATGCTAGGTGAGCAGCTCATGGAAAACACCATATAACATGTAGGGTGGAAAAAACACATGAATTACCAGTTTGAATGACATGAAGTTCGTGGGCCTTTTCTACCAGTAGTAGTAGTTTCCAACATGTTTGGAAACTTTGAAAATCCTAAAGAATAAATTCTTGAACTTGATTCAAGGTGAGGGGAGAGCATTCTGTATCATACAATATTTTGTAACGTGATAAGTTTATTTGAGAAGAAGTATGAGCTTGGAACTGGATTACTGCTTATTATATTTGATTACCTGTGCGTTTAAACAGAACTCAGTCTCACAAGATACACTTGAGACTTCACAAATGGATTCTTAAATCTTAGTAGTTGCCACACTAAGCCACTTAAGCCCAAAACTGTAACCTTCAAAATGTCAGGTGATTTACAGTCTATCACAAGAGAAATTTAAGGCCAATATTGGTGTCAGTTACTGACACCAGCATGTACTGGGCACCTAACATTGATTTCTGTGTATTCTCCTCATAAAGCTCAGCTTTTTCGGTGCTGACCAGCTCACTGCCCACCAGCTGCCACTGCTCCCTTTGGATCCATGCCACAAACCTTGCGGGAGCGGTGGGTGCTTGATCCAAATCTTTACACATCAAATATAGTCAGAACCTAAAAAGAGATGCACACTATAAGCATGGCAAGAAAGAACAGAAAAACTGCTGAACCTGCCTTAATGTGTGGTGTAGTTTGATGGTGAAACATATTATATATGCTTGATAGGGAGATGCATGACTGAGTCTCCGTCAGAGAGAAGAGACACTCGATGCTGTTAAAGACCAAGGAGTCTCCAGGAGGCTTTCAAAGAGAATACTCCTAATGAGGGAAGAATAAGATATATCCCCAGGTTTTATGCCCAATTCTTACTCACTTATATCCACGATAATAAGTTTATGAAAGGAATTAATTAAAAGTGTATTAGTGAGTTGCAATTACAATAATCGTATTGCAATATAACTTAAAGAGTAACTTGAATTAGTCTTTCTTATATGGTTGCTAACCTGAAAGTTGGTAAAGCTTAGAGCCACCATTCAGTGGAAACTGACTGTTATGTCTGTAATAGAGAAAAGCTCTTACATAAATGGCACTTGAACTCTATAGTTTATGCTGTCCATCTTTCTGACAAGTTACCCACATAGGCATCATGCACACCCAGAGCCTGTAAGTTATTCTCCAAGCTGCTTTTAGACTGGTTTAACATTTAATAGAAACTGTGATACTTCACAATTTAAAGCATCTTCTTATTCAATCACATTCAAATGACCCTTCTTATTCATTATTATAGTAGAATGAAAGTAGGCTGAAGACATTGGGATTTCAATCTGGTTTAGTCAAGGCATAGAACTGGGAAAATGAATCGTGAATGTGACTTAAAGAAAAATAAAATTTGATCCATTTAAGCAATTGTAACCTATAGGTCAAGATTTGACATTCATTAACCAGAAGAAATTGCTAAATATATCTTAGATCTGCAGTCCAATATTTGCTTCTACTAAATGCTTCACTTGATAGTTAAGGTCTGTCATCAACGTGTAGCAGTTGAAAAAGAAAATGGTTGGACTTTAGAAAGCCGTTTCAAGTAGGCATTCTTTCAACAAAGAGATACTTTTTTCACATCTGCTAAATTACTCAAACCCCCTCTTTACCAAGTTTGGCTTAGTGAGAAGAGCTGGCTACAAAAGCATTGCTATGTCCTTTGTACCTTCTTGGAAGACTATGTCATCACCTGCCCCCTCACATCAGTTACTAAAAACCAAGAATGGCTTAGATTCAGGCCAATTAACATACTGAATTCAAACAAAGGAATGGGGAAGCTGCCCACAAGTTTAAGGACAGAAGAGCCAGTGTGTCTGTGCAGAATCTTACCTCTTTACAAAAGCAAGCAGGTGCATGTTGCTTCTCTTTCTAAAAATATTTGAATCCAGGTGTATCTGTATTTCTAGTTATAAATGGCAAAAACCAGACAGGAACACTTTTCATTTAAGCACTGTCAAGATCTCAGTATCTTGACAGAACTTTTTGGTCAATGGTACTAAAAACAGCTGAGATATCCAGCTGGTCATAACTGAGAAATGTTCTTTCTAATTCCGTGTAAGTTTCCGTGGATTACTCTAAAGAAATCTAAAAGCAAATTTCCAGTAGCCTAGGAAACTTGAAGTCTCTACCTTCCTCAAGGCTAGCTCTAGCATAGGCCTATGGAGAGGAAACCTTCCCTAAAATACGAAGTTATTAACTGTTATACATCATTGTACCTAGATGTTCTACTTCCCTCAAGATCTTTGACAGATGAGCTCTGGTAAACCTTATTGCAGTGCTTCAAAATGTCATTTTGCCACCTGTCTAAATGATCTTGCTCTGAAGATTATGCCCAGTAGCTGAGTTGGAAAATAGAAGGAAGTTTTTGAGCTCCAGTTGCTCTGTAAGCCAAACCTTTAACGTAAAATGTGGCTGACAAAGGTGAACTGTATTATAGTCCTGATCTGTGCACAGCTCACTGTGAAGTATGTTGACTGTGCCATATGTAAGTGACTTCCACCAGAATTTTGGTGACAAGCAGCTGCAAGTTAGTAGAATCATAGATGGCCACAATTGTTTGATCATGTGTTTCAGAGCTCCTGGTCTGTTTTCTATCTCAGGAATGCTCGGTTTATCACACATGAGAGAAACGTCTTCATAGTGTATTTCCCACAAGCAACAAAGCTCTTTAATGCTGAAATTAAGACAACTTTTACATTGGTCAATCATTTAAACTGAGGGATGAATAAGTTTAGTGAATGAGCTGATCTTTTGAGCATCAGAGATGAAATACAGCATACATGTAACAAGAAGAATTCAGTAATTCTTATTCTAGAAAAATACGCTTATCAGAAAAATATCAGGTTTGTACTTTTGACATATACAACAAGTTATAAGAAGAGTCTTTAATTGCTTATTCTAATCCAAGGCATTAACTCTCTTCAATTTATTAAAGAAATGTCAGAGCAGGTACAGAGAGAGCTCTACATGTAGAGGTTCCTTTTGCACTGATGAAAAGCAAATGAAGATGCTGAGCTGTTTTCATAAGAGACTTATGAAAAGAACTTATCTAATACCAAGCCACACAACTGAGCACACAGGCATAACAAACTGCATGGATTTGCCTCTTTATGCTAAATTTATTCATCTCTTGGACCCAAGACAGAGGGATCAGGCAATTCCTTAAAAAGGACTGAGAAAAGTTAGCTGGAAGGGATTAAGCAGTATTTTCTGGCTGCCTCTTCATTTTGTCTCAGGAAAGAGAGAGAGCTAAAGACAAAGGGCACTGGCTCCCTGTGATTGCTTAAATTTACTGTGTAATTTTTATTGGAAGAATGAAATGGAGGGAAGGGCCTGGATACATTTTGGGGTTTTGATTAATTCCTTTTGGGATCATATACATAGAAGTTTAAAGAATTCTCAAAGAATGTGCTCTTCTCTCAAATAAGACGTGGAGCATGTCATGGGTAATTCTTTAACATGTTCTTCCTCTGTACCATATATCCCCAGAACGGTTATACTGGCAACACACTAGGACTTCCAGGAAAAAATATTAGAAATCAACCATACCATAGAGTTTTGTTCAGTGTCTGTCACTTCCTGTGGCCACTGAGTCCTTGCAGACCATGGAAACTCTAGAAAGGAAATAGTTCCTGAATGCAATGGTCCTTGAATTCATCACTTTTATCACTGCTCTGCAGAATGGCTTTTGCTTCTAGTCAATCCTTTCCATCTGCTCACTTATCTGATCCTATGTAAATTTGAGTAGCCTAGGAGAGGTGCATTATTCATAAATATATCGTTAGTTTGGGATGTGTTAAATTCTGAATGTGGTTATTCTACCTGTGAAATGATCTTGTTGCCTCCAGTACTATTTGGTCAAATTATCAACCATACGCTCTTGTCTTTGGCCTTTGAGAAGTCCAGCTCCTCAATCTCAATCAGCACAGGCAAACAAGCTTCCTTCCAAGTCAGGCAAAGCTTCTCCCAGATGCAAATTTACTCCTCCTGCTCCATTTTTTTTAATCCCATTCACAGCTGAGTCAGCCTGAAGTTGGAAGGAAAGTTCTTACTACCTCCCTGGACAAAAGTGTTACAGTAGAGGTTGAGGGCTCTGGTCTCTTGGTAAATAACTTTCTTTTTTCTCTCTGATACAACAAAGGAAACTCTTTGGAATATCTAATGGTGTTTAATGAGTTTGGCATAATAAAGCCTGTACTGTTCTTCAGTGAGTGTTCACTTTATATGTTTATACTCTCCACTATCTGTCTGCTTCCATTGCATATGAGATCCCAAGCTGGTGGACCTTTAATCTGACTGAGCAGACCTCTGGTGTAACTTTTCTATCTACACAGAAAATGAAAATATTAATTAATCATGAAACACAAAAAAAGAGAGCAGAACTCCACAAAAGTGACTTAAGTCTTCCATATATTACAGCTTCTTTGAAAGTTTGGTGCACAAGAAGATGACTCAAGAATAAATTCATGTGCAAATGAACTTGAGGCATTTTTTTTCCTTCAAAGATATTCTGGGAATTAATCAGCACTGTAGAAATCTAAGTGCAAGTTAAAACCCTGGTTTATCACTCAGTGGTAGATTAAAAATGTGTGTCTTACTATAAGCTGTCTGTTTTCATGCTGCTCATTCCTTTGTCTCCCTGCTGTGTGAAGCCATCTGTTGTGTTAACAGCACTACCTGGGAAAGGAGGACAGCATGTACAGACACTAATCTGAATGCTGAAACTTCTATTTTGCCAAGTTTTTTTTGTCAGATTAGTCCCCGGCATTTATCCACAGGATGTCCCTACAAGCAGTTGTGCTGGCAGTAGCAAGGAGGGGATGTAGGGGGACTTTATCATGCAGAAGCAGGGCTGAGTCAATGTCCTGGCTCTGGGTGGGGCAGAGTTAAGAAATGAGGAGCAGCTAAGGCAAAAGTAGAATCATACCAGTGCTGAGTGCAGACCTTTATTTTCAGGAAGAAGGCATTTCAGCAAAATACATGCAGCCTGTGGAATTTCAAGCACACTTCAGGCTCTGAGGGTGAAATTGAGTTTATAGGCTCTACTGGCTTTTTTTTCTTTCCTCATCTCAGACATCATCCAGGATAATAAAATGATTAATTTTTCAAGACACCAGCAGTCTTCTCTCACAATGACTTCAATTTAAAAGCTTTGCCCATAGATCTGCTGTGATAAGATACACCAATGCTGGCAAAAATATAAAAATGATGCCATCTGTTGTTGGATTGGATACAGACATCAATTCCTTCAACTGGGCCACCAGTATGAATTGTTCAGAGCAGAAGCAAGCAGGGTAGCCTGAACATTCACAGCCTGGATCAGCAATCACTGTGATCTAATAATTCAGTAACTTAGGAGATCTCATAAACACAAGTTAGGCAAATAATTTCCATCCTTTTTCAAATTCCAATTGCAAAATTAATTGCATCTGGCAGCTGAAAATCAGCCTGAAGGCTTTATGATCAGTGAGAATAAAACATGGCAATAATACATGTAAACAACCTAGTTCACGTTATTCTGTTCCCCTATGTCAAGTTATAATTTAGTTTTCCATCTCTCTTTCCTGAAAATTCTTTTAAGAAGAACAATCCTGTAGCAATCAAGGTGAAAGTATAAATACCATGATGTAAGATCAAATTTGAAAGAATTAATAAAAAAATTGTGAGCCCAAAAAGACCATGTTTAAACTCAATGACAACATCCCATGTCTTTTGTACCATGCCAGTTCAAAATTATTATGACAGATAATGATGTAAAAATATTACTATAATAGTCATTGTGATATTGACTGTGATGTTTATTTTGTACTACATTCATATAATTTCAACTCTTTTGACCCAAGAAACTAGACAACAGCCTGGAGCATTGCCAGTTCTTCTAATTAGGACAAAGAGTGCTGATGCCCTTTCTGCAACTCCATTTATTTTATTCAAAAGTAGCCTGGCATTTTTTCTTTCCCGTGTTAACTTCTATTTCCCTGAACACTGGAGCAACTGAATAAGAACATTTATTCCATGTTCACTATCTCATGTTGTGTCAGCTGTGCCTATATACGAAGTTATTGTCTTAACTATTTTTTTAGGGTTACATTCTAGTCTTCATATAAGTCTTCAGCTTTACCTGAGGCTTTCAAGTTTCATACCATGAATATTAAATGAATTTGGTTTTGCACTCCCAGCCCCTCTTAACAGCATTGGCATCTCTCCCCTCCCCTGGGGGATGCAAAGCCCCGAACTGAAAAACCTGTGACACTGGTGCTGCAGCCAGTGATGAGCACCCCAGTGCAGCCCAAGCTCGGGGTGTCCCTGAAGGCAGATTCTCACTTTTACTGGTTTAGCTATTGGAAAGTAGGTTACAGAGCACTGCTCGCTAGGGAGAGAAGAAAAATGTTCTTCATACAGAGGCTGCTGAACTCTGAATTACATGAGACCTTTGATTAGTGTCAGGAATAACATGATTTTGTGTTGTGTGATCACCAAACCTTGAGGATCATAATTGATGCATTTTTTCACTTTTAGCAGCAGAGAGAAAATTACCAAAAGAGGTATAATAGTGGAATAGAGAAAATATGCTAACGCCTCCCCCCCACTTAAATTAACCTATACAAATAACTTTGAACTGACTCGTGAATGCTTCTGCTTCCTTTTGTCTCTCACTTAAATGAGATTGAGTGTAAGCAGCTGTTCCATACAATACAAATAACTCATATCAGTTACTGGCAAATTTGGGGTGAAAACATTTCTAAATTAGCTTTTGCATTTAAAAATTTTAAAGGAGAAACAAATGTTTGTCAGTTGGGTGTGATGCCTTGCAAAGGGGAAGACATCAATCCAAGTGCATATTCAGCATCAGGCAGCTGGTGTTCCATCTCTCTGTGTCCTCCTGCCAGGATCAGAATCCTCCAGTTCTGTGGAATATACAGGAATGGGTTTCCTACTGCCGAGGCTTTCCAGCTATACGTGAAACACCCGCACTTGGGAGAATTTGCAACCTGAAAACTTCTATTTCATTTAGCATTTTACTTTCATAATATAGTTTTTTAAATATGTTAAACAGCTTTATCAGAAAAGGGTGCAAAAGGCCTGTAAATGGTTAATCATAAGAGACTAACTAATTGTCTGTCCAGCTTGTGACGGGTGAGCAATATCTGGCCCACAGGCTGCTCATATCCAGCCTCACATCAAGGGCACTCAAGTGCCTCAGAAACTTGAGAAAATGCTGCAGCTGGGGCTGCTATGACAGAGGTGATGCTGCTCAGGTGTCCTTCTATCCTTCAGGATAACAGCAGGAAAAACAGCAGCTGCACAGCAAGAATGACCAGGGCTCCAGGCTTCAAGTGCATCCCCTAGGGGGTTGCATTTGGGCTGAATACTCATAGTGCCTGCATCTTCACATCCCAAGTATCCTCCCTGGAACAAAAAAAAAATTGGGATTCAGTGGTTTTCCCCAAATAATTTGATTGTAACTACATTCAGTTATCCCTGAAAACCCTAACCCTAGATTTTTATTCATATTCTTAAAATTAATATTCTAGTCAGTGTCTGTCATTTGCTTTTAAATTCTGTCTGATGCATTTTTTGAATTAATGTACAGAAAAGGAAGGACTGTCTCCATATCTGAAACTGAAAAGACAGTCTTGCCTGTTACAGGATGTAATGCTGAAATAGAAGGAGAATAGTCTGATTTCAATCAAATGACATTTTAATTATTTAGTCTGTTTAATCTATTATTGAAAAACTCTCATAACGCAGCTCTAGAAAATCTTCCTATGCTGAACTGATTTTTTTTTCTGGCATTGTATCAGAGGTTTCCAATAATCTTAATTAATCATGGCTAGATTATCTTCGCTATAATATTAACAATATATGAAGCTTCAATATTTCATTTCATCTTAGTAAGAATGGCCTACTAGAGCTAGTGAGATGTTCAAAATGGATTAAGGTACAAAACTCAAATAATTAAACACTGATTTATTTTTAAAAGCAGATGATCTTTCTCAGATTACTTCAGCACCTTATACAATTAGAATATTATTATGTAAAACTTAATTTAAAGCTTAATCCTCCCAAGCACACTTCTCAGGAAAAAAAAAAAATCAGTATTTGCTGGTTGTGATTACTTAAATTCTTTGAGGATTTGGAGGGCTGTAACTCTGACAAGGTTATTGAAAAGGAAGGTGATAGTTTAAATTCCAGCAAGCATATATTCTCTTTCAGTCAAGGTCACGTATCAATCAAATGAATGTCGTTTCATAAACACCCCTGAACAACTGTGTTCTATTATCTAAATGGGAAGGAGAGGTGTTAATGGGTGTCTAAGGGATGAAATCAATTTAGCTTGGAGGCACTCAGCTGTTAGAACAGTTGTGAACATGTCTGGCTGCTAATATATGCTGATTAGTATTAATATCACACGATGACTGAAATGCGACTGGCATGACATTTCTAAACCAATGAATGGTGATTACAACTCTCTTTTCTTTATCCTCTTATTTGAGTAATCGCTTCTGGCTGTGTGGACTATCAGGTTTGCAACAGGCACAGCACTGAGTTTGAAGATTTATACCCACAGGCACCTTCTCATCACGGTGATCCTGTTGGAAGAGGAAAATAAAGTGCATTTGACCTGTTATTTACTGGCAGCAGAGGATCCTGCATGGCTCTCTGACGAAGTAAGAAGAACCTGCACTAGGGAATTGGAAATAAAAGTTTCTCATAGTTGCTTATGCTGACAACTTATGCTTAATGTGTTGATGCTGGCAAATGGAAGCAGAGTTTTCAAGTACTGAATAACAGAATATACTGAATAAACTTGTTTTCTCTTTGTGTTTTTTTTTCCCCCTAACATGATGTCGATATTATGGAAAAGTTTAGTGCCAGAGGGGAGACAATGTTGATTAAAGTTACCAAAAAACCCATGACAAAACAAAAGTTTTGTTCTTTTTGCAGATGAGTGACTTGTTTACTGTGCCATTTGAGTAAAAGAATGCAGAGGGATCAGAATAAACCAGGAATGTCAAGACTCTTTACACTATCCTGGTATAACACAAATACTCCAGTGAAGGCAGCTTTGCAAGTTGGGCTGCCTGTCTTAGAAATGGGATCTCTTCCACAAAACCTATACAGAAGAAGAGATGATTAAACCTGTTCCCAGAAAACTCCCTGCTTTGGTTTAAGAGTACTCAGTGATTTCTGAGGAAATAGGCAACAAAAAAATCAGAATTTGGGGTGAGGAAAGGAAAATATTAAGGAGTTAATGAAACAGGCAAAGCTCTTTATTATAACCAAAACAAAAAGAGTTACAGATAAAATTGGAAGCAGAAGATAGGATTTCAATATCCTACAAAGAATATAGGATCCTGAGAGAAGATAGCTCTTCAGATGTCTTTATCCCAGCTTGATAAAGCAAATGTTTTAAGTCTGGGTCATAGAGTAACAAATTGTTGAAGAAGATTACAAATAATTCCATTTTTAGACATACATTCCTTATATGAGAAAACAACCAAGTATACCTAATTTGTGTGCAAGAGGAAACAACTTTCAAAATCTAACTCCTTATAAAATTGTTTTTAAGCTTTATATTAAACTACACTGTGTCATATAGCTTAATTTAAAATGGATTAATTATTATTATTAGACTTTACTCTAAAAAAAAAAAAAAGGACGAATTGAAGCAATTCAAAATTGCGGTATCTATTATATTGTCTTGAATATTGTGTCAGCCAAGGTCAAGCTGCAAAATGTGTTGTGATGCCTCAAAAATCAAATTGTTAAGCATCAGTTCCAACCTTGTTCCCCCCACTGTAGAGGAATGAGGGAAAGTTATATTTCTATGATGCTGGAATGCCACCAGGGAACATTTAGGGCAATATGATCCATCACATCACCTTGGATGAAATATACCTTTTCTCTTGTCTACTTGCCATACCGGGAAGCATAGACAATTTGGAGAGGAAAAATGACACAGGACATAAACAAAAAGAAAAAGCACTTTCAGCATATCTGTGTGTGAAAACAAGATCTCTGTTAACTGCTAGGAGTCAGTCCTTAAACTGTATGGAACACAGGGATGATTGCAGTTGGTTTCTCTGGGAAGAAATAATCTTCCCTTCTATATTTTTAACATATTTTTTTCTTAGATTGAGGTAGTTTGCACATGCATTCATCACACTCCAAAGAAAGTCAAAGTCTTTGCATCTCAGAAGTTTTTTAATCAATCCAGCAATTTTGTACATATATTCAGACAGATACACTGACAGGCTTGTTACTGATACAAAAGCATGGGCTAACCAAGACTACAGCGTGTGGATTTCATTTGTAAATCATTATAGCTACTGGTTATTTCTGCTTAATGTAATCCAGATGACATAAATATTGCAAATTAATTTAAACACCAAACTAAAGTTAAGATACAGATTTAAAGAAATAGTGTCGGTAATTCAGTTCTAATTCTTATTCCAAAAAAGTAATTATTCCTTTACTGTCATTAGTTTTACAGTAAAACTCTAGGTGGAGCTTGAGAAAAAAATAGAAAACAGAACACAGAAGGAGATTTTTTAGAAGCCCAAAACACAAAGAAAATGAAAGCCTAATTTTTTTTTTTTTTTTTAAGAAGGATTCAATGAAGAAAAAAACAACTTTATACTCTTGTGCCAGTATGGTAATTGTTAGTAACCTAATTAAGGCATTATATGATTTAAAAAATAACATTTTCAAAGATAATTAACTAAATTGTGAGAAAGGATAGAAATAAAACTCATTTGGTTTAGAATTATTCTACTTTCAAAATAGAATTTTGGATCATACAAAGATCAAGGTTATAATACTAATGATGTTCAAAATAANATATATATATTTATTTATATATTTCAAGTTGCTGATCTCATAAAAATTAGAATAAGCAAGCAATTTAATGAACTTACAGGCCTAGGGGGTTTTCTTCCCTCTTATTTTGAAAACATTATTGTGTTAATTATTTTTGTTTTCTCTATTTCTCTTTTCAAAGTTTTAACTGGAAATCAATAAAGCAATTTAACCTAGTCAGGAATTTTACTTTTTTCTATGTATTTAAAATTATGCAGCCCTTTAAAAATCCTTGAAAAAAAAGTTTTTGAAAGGATAGTCTGATTTTGTTTTTTTGAAGCAAACAGAAACAATAAACCCTTTAGCCAGAGTAAACACACGCTCTTTAGGAAAGACATGTAAAGCTGCATTCTTAAAAAATGTAATTGTTTAGCCTTATTGTAGTATTTAAAACAATATATATTTTTAAGAATACAAAATAATGGGGATGTTTTGGAGAACAGAGATGGATGGTCAAGAGGGTAACTTCTGGCATGGCAGGGACCTGAGAGAAGGAAAACTTTCACTGCTCTTTTGAAAACCCTCTGTATCTTCTCCAAGGAGACCAACATGAACACAGAGCAGTTCCTTTTCCTCTTGAGAAAAACCTGAGGGATACAACAGCCATACCCGTGAGCACCAGTTGAGTGAAAAAACAGCCCTGGGCAGAAACATCTTTACCCTGGGGCAACTGTCTTTCATGTTGCAGCCAAGTTTTGCCTTTAAAACTTCCAGTAGCTGTTCTGTGAAAGAGATTCAGGAGGGAGAGAGATTAACCTGCCCTGTGGTATTCATGGCCTCGGGTTTTACTCGGGGACATGTGCCATCTCAACCGCAGCAAATGCCCTGGTTCATGAAATAGCAATGCCCAAATCCAGGCTTTTGTTCTGCCAGCAACCTGCACCACTGTACTTGTTCAGTGCTGTCTCATGGGAACCACAAAGCTTTGTTCTTCCAGTAAATGATGGCCAGGGCAGCATGTGCTTTTCCTCTAAGCACTCACAGCAGTGAGAGGAGTGGATGCCCTCCCAACCCTATTGATGCTGCCCCTCTGTAGTGCCACCGAACCAAGCTTTGTTCCATTACTATAGCCCATGGCCCATATACTTTCCTATCTTATAACACATAAGAAATATTTCTTTGGATTGGTGTGTGCTAGTCTGTTTTTTCAATAAATTGCTGTCATACAAACAGCCCCACCTGAAATGGAGGTGTGTAAGATATTAATGATGTAGGCTG
>VWZQ01010469.1:141188-167741 GCA_013397015.1 Myiagra hebetior | reverse complement strand
TTTTTTTTTTTTTGAAATAGCACACTTAGGTCAATATTAGAATCAAGCCTGAAATGCAGAATTAAGATTACTTCATATATTCATAAGAGTCAATACAGTGGATTTAAGACAGAACACGGAGAAGTTGTAGGGAGAGATCATTAGGACAAGCAAGGGGAAAAAGGATGCATATTAGAATAGGTGTCTGGAAGTGCATCACTTTTTTTGGCCTAGTAACATGGAAGAGATGCTTGCTGTGAATGACGTATTAGGAAAAAGTGCCGTAGATATTGCTGATGGAATAACCAGTGGTCATAAGATACTCAAAGGTATATCTAGATTGTAAACTAGAGGACTGTTTCTGACTCCTAAAAGTATTCCGAAATAGTTTTTCAGTAGGAATAGCAAGGAGTTGTTCTTGCTTATAAAAGTGGTGGTATAGTGTTCTTGTCTAAAATAGTTGAGGCTTGGTTTTGATGAAATTATCTGAACCATGGGTATCTAAAGCGCAAACCCAAAAGAACTGCTGACAGAGTAAAGGAACTACTGAAAGACTTATCTAGATTTGCTAGATTTTTGAAACAATTTTATCTCTGACTGAAAATATCCAAGGAAAAAAGCTAGCAGACATATGTCAAGCAGAGAACCCCAAACTAAGTTTATGTGCCTCTTCTGACATGCAGAAAGAGAAGTATATTAGAACAAAATTCTTTAACTGTGCAGTGTAGGGAATTCAAGGGAACAGAAAGAAGACACAGCCTCATTAGCAGTATAGAAAAAGGGAGTACATTTTCTTCATGTTAGGCAGATGCACAGAAATTAATATACTGATACAGGGGCATGATAAAAAAACAAGCATAATTCATGTATTTAGTAATGATTTAGAGGATGATGTTAATTGAACAATAATTAACTTTGCCAATGAGAAAAAGACAATAGTAAATACAAAATGTTTGAGGTACACAGTCTTACTTTTCTCACCTTGTTCTGATCTATGTGCTAGATAAACTTTAAATACTAGCCACCTGATATGATTATTATTTTTCCCTGTAATCTACTTTTTTTCTCTACAGAAAAATCAATATAAACTATGCCAGAGAAAAGGCTGTGTAGGTGAAATTTCAGGAGTATGATTTTTGATTCACACTCTGGGATTAAAATAGTTTAGTTATTTTCTACACTTGTAACTTTATATAATTTAAATAATTCAAATCCTAGTACATTCCACTACCTCAAACCCATGATAATTCTCTACGTATCTTTTTTATCATATTTAAATTTAAAAAAGAAGGAAAAGTTATGAGCACCTATCAAAGCAGCTCCAGACAAAAACTAGGGTGTAAACAAAGACTAAAGCAGAGAATGGGAACTAGGTTTTGCTTAGTTGTTATTGCTGAATAATTTTTTAACTTTTCATTTAAAATATGAGGAATATAAGCTAGAAGAACTTTCCCTCCTTTCTGCTTGGTACAGTTGCATGCAAGAATACCTTCAAAACAAAGTTTGGAGGAGATTTAACGGAAAATCGAAGTACAGTGACAGGTCTTGCTGCCTACGGCTTTAAAGTTTAGCTTTAAAAAGGAAAACTGAACCAATAAATATATTTGAACAAAGTTTTTAAACCTACATGGACAATCTTCATGTGACGTTACATTTGGAAGAAGAATGAAAATTAATTTCGTGAAAAGAATTGCATCAATTCTGAAACCGAGTGAACATAAATGCATTGAAATTATTTCAACTACTGAAATGCAGGCTAGAGGCTCCTTCTTTGATGAAGATACAACAGTCTTGTCATGTCCAGGAGCAGAAAGGAGTCCCTGCTCAGAATGCATCAGTTACCTGCTTTTCCTCTCTGTATAACTCCACATACGTGTCCAGCCCTACTCAGCCTAACTGAACCCAGCTTTGTAAAGTCATTCTTATATTAAAAAAGTAGTGTATTCAAGGTAGTTCTTACTAGAGCTCATCATAGCTTAATGAGAAATTCTGGGCCTTCTTCAATTACCTGAACTCAAGTAAGTTTCTCAAATTGTCCTTTAATTGAATTTTTGTACTGTCTTGCTTTAAGACATGTTGCTGGAATATGCTGTGAAAACAGAATAAACTTCAAATCAAAACACCATCAGAAAAAGAAAAGCTCTTTCATTTTCAATGATTCTTGTTTCAATGGAAACTTAGGTACAAAATGATACTTTAGCAACACAAGTATAAGATGAAAACTACTGGACAGAGAAAAATCAATTTTTTCACCTCTTCGAGGGAACACCCTTTAGGGGATAGGATGAGAGCAGAATGTAAATAGTTTATTACTTGATGCTTCAGTCTAATGCAAAGGATCACTGATGTTGTCAAGTCAGCAAGCAGTAAGCTGTGCCTAGCAGTCCCTCCACTTGGAGCCATTAACCAAGAGAATCATTGATGTGGAGAAACAGAGGTTGGTATATAACCTGCTGCTCACTAAATGCAGAGTAGAGGGAATAGAACAAAAAAGGATTTTTCATTTCTGGAAAAGAAACAAAACAGCATTAAGTACTGAATTTCAAGTAAATGAAAAAAAGCTGGAGACACAAAAAAGTCTAACTATGCAAATTTTTAGTTTTAAGTTGTCCTTCCTCTTCACTTCAAAAAGATTTATTTAGAGTATTTCCCCATTTGTATCTACTTTATCCTGAGGTAAAATGGACTGGTGTTTCTGGAGCCAAGTTCCAACACAATGTCTGGGAGACAGCTACTCAGTTCATGCCTAATCTCATCGTACTGAGCTTTCACCAGCCCCGTCCTCCCAGCTGTAATTTCTGACTTTTAGGCATGAGCAGAACCTAAATCTAAATAACACTAAGCTTCTTGGTACACCACTACACATATTCCAGTAGGATTTAGGTACCAGATGCTCTTCTGCTGCTGCTCATTTGAGGCCCAATGTGATAAATATATTCAGAGAACACTGATTTCTGTGAATCTTATTCTACTGGTTCTTAATCCTCTACATAAAATGAATGGGATAACTAAGACATTTAATTCTACATTTTCAGTTCCCTTGATACAAACACTTAAGTCTTTAAATCATCTTGTAAATCTATCCTTTTGCGTTTGCACTTTTAGGCTATTAGTCCAAGAAACAGCTTTTGCCAGTTTTGCAAACATTTTATTAATATTATTTTGAAATTTTATACATCAAAGCTTTATTCTAACTTCTTATAACCTATCTTCAAAATAGCTGTAAATTTTGAATACCCGTCTTCTGCAGACTTTTCTTTTTTTCCTAATATTGGAATTAGGAACACTTGATTTTCATCTCTGTTATTGACTTCAGGCCTTCCCTGGTTATTTGTAAAGGTATCACATCTTTCTACTTAAAATTCCTCTTAATGTTTTCACTCCTCCCCACAGCTTCTCTTGCATGCATTTCCAAGTGATGCTGTGTTTGTTCTTCAAGACTGTACCTCCTCTTACAAGAAAGATTCATTTTTAGGCTACTTTTTAGGTTCAATTTCTAAATGAAAGCAAAGATCTAGAATCTAAAAGATGAACAACTACTATCTACTGCCAACTAAATGATGGAGAGAGGGACCCCTTAACAAAGGAGGCAAGTCTGTGTAATGTGTTTGGATTCGATTTTGCACATTATTAACAGAGGGAATGGTCACATCTCAAGTGATGTCAAGCACAGTTACTATGTCAATTGCTTTACTCAAGTCAGTAAAGGCAGCTGGAGTACACCTGTCATACTAACTGCACAATACTTTATCCATTAATGAGAATTTGTTAACAAACACCTTGCAGTCTTTGTAAAAGGCACACACTACCCTCACACGCAATGCATGTGGAGGGTACTGTGATTCCTTTGCTGTTGTGCATTTTGGGGCAGGGTTTCACTGTGGTATAGCAGCAGCACCTGTTGCTGCTGGCAGCTCTCTCTGAGCCCCACTGCCTTCTGCTGTTGAGGAGCTGCACTTCCACTTCAGGACATCACCATGCAGGTGACCTCTGAGCGAAATGACACCCCACAATATTTAAGTTATGTCTTCCATGTTTAATCTTAGTAAGTCAGTCTCATATAATTTCAGCCATTTGAAACCCATGAAGTTCTGCACTCTTGGGGTACAGTTACTTTGAAACTGTATTATGCTAGTTATGAAGCAGTACTTACTGCACATTTTCCTATTAGAATCTTCCATATTAAGTGAAGTGGAAAATGGCATTGCGGTTGCTTGAATAAAAGTATTGGGCTGGTGTTCTTTTAGAAGGGTAATGACTGTATGAACAGCAAAAGTTCCTGTTGTATTCATATAAAATTCTATCCTTCCCTTTCTGAAAGCAGGAGAAAGGACAAAATTCTTTGTCTCCACAGATCAATAGTTCTATGGCTTTCTTTTTGAAAACTTGAGGTTGCTGGGTTACATAATGCTATAGGTTGCATTCCTCTAAGGTAAAAGCCATTACAATAAATTACCATACAAGGAATTGACTCAGATCAGAAATGTATCTTGGTCCTGCAATTCAAATTGCCTAAACTCTTCCACTGATACCTTTTTCTTAGCCATCATCAATTAAAGATGGCCTTACTCAACATGTAAACTCACCCAGATTTCTATTATAACCTCCAGTATGGTTATCACAAGTGAATAAAGCTCAATATTATTATGAACTGGCATTTGTACTTCTTATGTTCTCCCACATTTTTTCAACAGCAAATATCTCATCGAAATGTCTCATACAATGCAATATGGCTTTAACCTTGAGCTTACCATATCTGAAGCAGCTTCTCTTATTCAATTTTAACTAAATATAGAATCTGTATTTATGTGTTAAGTTTACAAGTGCAAATTGTTGTCTCTCTAAAATGAGAGCATTTGTTCAAGATGCATCTGTTAGATTTCAGGCAACAAACTCACAGAGAAGAAATACATTTTTAAGTTAATTACTAACAAATGTTTTATTCAGTTCAGTGAGGTCAGCATTCAATCCCAGACACAAGTATATGATCTTTCATATAGTTCAAAGCTGATGATTTAAACTTCTGGTTCTTCCTAAGTATTCTTATGCAGACAGTAACAAAGCTGTCTGAGAGTTTCTAAATATAAAGGTTTTTTCCTTTTAAACATCAAAGTCTCTTGTTTTGCATATGGTAACACCTATCAGATATATGCAGAAATGCAGAGCTTAAGCCAAAAATTAGTGGTTACCTATAGGGTGAATGATCATAATTTAATTTTATATATTCCCTACATAAAAAATGAAGTGCCAGCAAGTTTGAATCTTCTAAAAAGACAGCTAAGCTTAAAGCAACTATTATTCTAATGACTTGAAACACTTCAAAAAAAGCGAATGTAAATAATTAAAAGTACTGTGCTAGTTTAGGCTGGCATAGAGTTAATTTTCCTCTCAGTATCTGGCGTGGGCCTGTGTTTTGGATTTGTAGTGAAAACAGTGTTGATAATGCTGGGATGTTTTTGCTATTGCTGGGAAGGGCTTGCACTGAGCCCAGGGATTTTCTGCTTCTCACCCCAGCAGTGAGCAGGCTGTGCTCAAGAAGCTGGGAGGGGATACAGCCGGGAAAGCTGACTCCAAGCGGTCAAGGGACATTCCAAGCCATGTCACTTCATGCTCTGCATATAAACCTGGGGGAGAGGAAGGAAGGGGACAATGCTCAGAATGACAGTGCTTGTCTTGCCAAGTCACTGCTGTGATGCAGCCCTTTTCTCTGGGGCATGGCTGAGCACCTGACCAGCCATGGGAAGCGGTGAATGAATTCCTTGTTTTGCTTTGCTTGTGTACACAGCTTTTGCTCTCCCTATTAAATTGTCTGTATCTCAACCCATGTGTTATCTCACTTTTACTCTTCCAATTCTCTCTTCCCATCCCACTTCATTGCTGGCTAGGGTTAAACCACAACAGTCTTAACAAAAACTAGAATTCTCTTGAAAGGCACTTTGGTCAATACCAAACCCCATCATTCTTTAAAGAGAAGTTAACACTCATTTAAGGCAGATGCGGTGATAAAGTATTTTTCACGGTGAATGTGCTTTTAAATAAATTATGGAAATGAAATTTCAGTGAATATACACTTAAAATGTAAACACAGGTTACATGTGGAAAATTACATGCAAGTCAATGCCCACTGCAAATAAAGAAACAATATAGGACTCCTTAAGTCCTATTTTTAGATCATGACAGAAATCCTTGTCAATTAATTGTGCGAATGTTTGACTTTCATAGCTTAACTGGTGGAAATATTAGCATAACTCACTGAACACCGCCTGCCACAGGTAGAAAACACATTTGTATTCAGCACCTAGCACCTCTGACGCTATAGGGAACAAATGTGCCCTTGATCTTAAGCACTGGCTGCACAGGGTGCAGTATCCCCTGCAGGTGCCATGGGATATTACACCCACAACTTTCAGAGGTAATGTCAAAGAGCTGAAGCTTTTCCTGTAATCTTGTAACATTTTGATGATTTACCTCTGAATTTCTCAACAGAATGGAAGGACCCTGTGAAACAAAACTGTTGGGTCAGCTACTGTACTATACATGCATCATATGCCTGCAACAGCACGAGTAAGTCAGTGTTGCTTTGATAACAGATTTTTGATATTCAGACAGAGAAACTGCAAATGGCAGTCCAGAAAATGTATACATTCTGCTCTGTGTTTGGAACACTCTTGGAGAATAGAGCTGTAAAGAAAAGATAACTGTGACGAATGGTTTCATGGACAGATAGACCAATCTTACATCCATTTTCTTTAAAAAAAACCAGCTGATTTAATTTGAGGTAATCACAACAGTAATATTCCTGAAGAATATAAAAGGCAGTTAAATATAGAATTGGTCCTAGTCCCAAGGAATTGCTCCTAGTCCCAAGCCTGGCAACCTTGAGAGGTAGGACAGTATGATGGAAGAATGCAAAGGAAGAGGCCAAGAAACAAACAAAATAATTTCACTGTAAGAAAAGCCCTGTAGTTCTGTTAAAAAAAAAAAAAAAATTGTCCCACAGGTTGACAGTGTACTGATGATTGTAGATCTGGATTTTTGCTGACACTTTATATAGTATCTTCTTTATCTTCAGTTGCTTAGCACAACATTGCATCTGTCTGGTATTTTATAATTCCTTTATGTATGAACTACTAATAGTGTAAGAAGCACTCAATTAGATTAAAAATTCTTTCTGGCAGACATTAAAATGGTGTCAGGTGCGTGAGGACACTAATAGGGTGCACAGATTTCTCAGAAAAAAACTTTGGCCCAGGATTTTGATATTTTCCTTAATAATTCAGTGGAAAGTAAATCTCTAATTAATAATAAGCTCTGATGAGAACTAGTAAATAAACTGTGTCAAGTTGTTCAGTTGAAATGACTTCCCTTACTAAATGTTTGCATCCCATGTGATGTACTTGTATTTCTGGTGGTTGTATCAAATTTATGTATGGAGAGGAAACCAATTCCCAGATTTTTGTTTAGATTTAGTAAGTATTTCCAAACTGAAAAGGAAAAAAAAGCAGTATTTGGACCTTCCTTTCACAGAAGGAGGCAGACCTTGCTGGGTAGGCCCACGCAAGCACATCTCTGCAATTGCAAAGTTTGGGTCACATTTGGCACTTCATTTTGGTCCTCCAGTATCCTCAATGATGTCCTCCTGCAGTCACTCTGGCCCACCAACAAAAAAGAGGAGGAAAAGAGTGAAGCAGACCCAGGCATCACAGATGGTTTACACAAGCAAGTAAGACAGCACTTTAAGCAATACTGCTAATCGGAATGACATCTCAGAAGAAAAAAAAACCAACCAAAAAACAGCCCCCCCAAAAAAGAAATACTGTGCTGTATGCACAGCAATAGACCCACCAAGCATCTATGGTCAATGGGATTCGGAGTGGGATTCAAGTTTTGGGTTCTTGCTCTCTGTCCTGGGTTGCAGTGTATTCTATTACCATCCTCATGAGCTGTTGAAACCAGGTGGGGCAGTGTTTCCTTGCCTCCTCCCTCCAGACTATTGTTCTGTTAATCGCCCATTAATGCCCTGCCATGACTCAGAGATAACTCCCTCCGGACTATCTTCTGTTAACGAGCCCATCAACACCTGGCCTCGTGACTCATCATCCCATTGTGAGAGGCTCCGCCCAGAGGGAGGAACCAAGCATTCCATCCTAGATAAATCTGGGTTTCCGAACACCACAGACAACCTTTTCACTGGATTCCCAGAGGACAGGAGCTGCAGAGCCACCACCTGACCTTCTGAGGAAGAGCAGACCCTTCTACCAGATCACTGCTTCAACAGAACCACATCCATCACTTAGGAGGACTGCAGCCACCATTATATCAGACTGCTACCACCACCCTGACTAACAGGGTGTCAGGTTGTATCCTGACTCTGTCCATTTAAACCAGTGTTTTTCTACCTTTTTTTCCTTTTTTTCTTAATTTCCCTATTAAATTGTTATTCTGATTCAGTGCCTCCCACTGGTTTGTTTTCAAACTAGTACACTCTCCTTCCAGCTTTTGTTTGTTTTTCAGAGAGAGATTAAGATTTTTAAAAGTTGTAATACAAGGAAAAGGCTTAATATGATAGAAGGGTGGTGGGTTAGGTTTTTTTCTGGTCTATAAATCCCTGCTTTAATTCACTGTGAGTTACTGAATATAGTAGGAAATAATTTGATGTTAACTCCTGGCCTATGGTGTTCATTTCTATCATCTGTGAAGCAATAAATAAAATGAGATCATCCTAATCAGTTGTGTTCAGCTGGTATGTTCACTAATGATATCCCTATCCCAGTAATGAGTCCCTTCAAAATGTTTTACAAAACACTCAGGAAATAGACTAGAAATAACAAATACATGTTAGGCAAAGAACATGATTGCCTTTTTTTGAAAGCACTGTGACATCAGCAAGATGACAGAAGCAGCTAATATATAACCTATACAAGTACAATGAAAATGGTTTGATGAGAATTTTGGAGTGGTTCCACGTGTACAACAAAGTGTTGTTGATTGTTTAAGGTTGTCTTTCATTTGAGCACAAACTAGGATAGAGCAAAGTTTTTAGAAAATACAGGAAATGCAGACAGACTGTAGCTAAAGAATTCATAACAGGAATACTTCCTTGCCTTGTTCACTGCCCTGGCAAGCCATTCATCTCATTTAGGCTCATATTGAGACAAAAAACTTTTATTGGCCTCCTGACTTCCACAGACTTTCAGGACTCTCCAAATCTATATGGAAAGTCAGTATTTCAATCTGTCACCTCTATTCAGCTGGTCTTGCCTGTAGCCTGACATCATCTTCTCCTGTGACAGCCCACACTGCAGACGCCCACAGGAAGAGTGTGAACTTTTCCCTCTAGACACAGAGCAACCTCAGGCAGAGTAAGGAGGTGCCTTCTTCTTTGTGGCTCAGCCCCCCCACTGAACATGCCCAGCTGTCAAGATACAGCAGACTCTGAATGAATCAGCAGCTGCACAATTTACTTAAAAGAAGGACTTGCCACCAGAGCAAGAAGCTGTGTGGACTGCAAAACAGTAATGTACTCAGCTATAATTTTTCTTGATTTGCAAATTGTCCATCTGTCTTGAAGGATATGAGTACTAAAGACACTGAACAAATATTCATTAAAGGGTACACACAATGAGATGATACCTTTTGCTGTATAAAAACTTCTGTTGCGTCGCTCACAGCAACCCTCCGGAGTGGTGACCCAACTGTGAGATGAGCAGGTGCACGGTGAGCTCATGAAGAACTGGCTGAAAGGCAGCACTCAAGTGTTGTAGCAAGTGGGGCAACATCTGGCTGAAGACAAGTCACCAGCAGTGCTCCTTAGGGCTCAGTACTGGGGACAGTTCTATTCCACACATTTATCAATTACCTGATTGCAGAGGCTGGATGCACCACAAGCATGCTTGTTGGGAAATGCTATTGACTCTCTTGAGGGACAAAAGGCTTTGTAGAAGTACCTAGATAGATTGAACATTGGCTAATCATCACCACTGTGCAGTTTAAGAAGTGTCAGATTCTGCATCTGGGAAAGATTAGCACCAGGCACAAACCTAAATTGGGAGAGGATTGGTTGGAGAGCAGCTCTGCAAAAAGAGATCTAGGGGTGCTAGTGGACAGCAGGCTACACCTCAGTCAGCAGTAGGGGAAACCTAATCCTGGTTGGCACAGCCCGACAGCCAACACAGAGGATTGCACAGTGGGCAGATCTGGCCCCAAAATTTAGGAAGGATGTGAAGGCTCTTGGATGCATCCAGAGGGGGAAACAGAGGTGGTGGAAGGGTTGTAAGGCCTGTCCGGTGAGGAGCAGCTGAGGAGTCTGGGTTTGTTTAGTTTGGAGAAAAAGAGGCTGAGGGGTGACCTCGCTGCTCTCTGCAACTTCCTGGGGAGGGAAAGTGGAAAGGGAGATGCTGATCTCTTCTCCCTGGGATCCAGGGACAGGATGCCTGGGAATGGCACAAAGCTGCTCTAGGAGAGCTTCAGACTTGACATTAGGATGCAATTCTTTACTGACAGAGTACTCTGGAACAGGTTTCTTAGAGAAGTGACCAATGCCCCAAGTTTGTCAGTGTTTAACAGGTATTTGCACAATGCCCTTCGTAACACACCCTAACTTCTGGTGAGCCCTGAAGTGGTCAGAAAATTGGATTGGATGTACATGTCTTCCAACCAAAATATGCTATTACATTTTGTTCTGTTCCATTCTGTTCTATTCTATACTATTCTAAATGGGCATTTACAACAGTTTCATGCATTATTTCTACAAACTGTACAGAGCAGCCTCTAGCTTCTAACAGAGAAACAAAAAGGTTCACTGTCAAACAGTCCATTACTTCATTGGATGTTCATGCCCTGGCACTGGTGCAGTCAGTTTTGCCCATGACTGTGACTGGTAAATAATGTCCTTGTCTTTAATGTTGTCTCTCAAGCTTTGACATCTTATTTTCTCTCCTGTTCAGTCAAGGAGGGAAGTGAGAGAGCAGTGGGGTGGTCACCTGGCAGCCAGCCAAAGTCAAACCCTACAATTACCGTCTCCAAGTCCAGACTAGAGCTAATTTTTCAGACAGTTTTACTCCTATGAATAAGTTGCCTTCAACTTTTACTTGATCCTTGGGAAACTGTGGAGCAAATAACACGATAACGACAACACACTAATTGCGCTTCCAGTCAGTGTGGGCTGCAAGGACGGATGATTCGTTTGTTCACAAGTGCTATTTTCAGAGCTTGTGAGTAATACATTGCTTGTGAATCAAAAGCTGGGAAATACTGATATAACACTGTAAAAGTAAAAAAAAAAAAAAAATTCCAGTAATGACTTTAAAATGCTGTCAAATCAAATACAGTGCAGATGAGAAAGGAGGATGGGTTTATAATTTTCCATCTACATATTAATTAAGACTCTATTTTTTTATAGTCTGAAGCCTTTCATGCTGATAGATCACAAGTTGTGTGTCAAAAAGTAATATAAAATTGTCTGAAGTCTCAAAATAAATCTCTTCAAACTGGAAACTGTTCTCTTTTCATCTCCAAATTATTTCACACGCATTGCATCATGAAGTCTTCGGAACATTTAATCCTAATGAAGTCGAATCATCTCAGACATTTTAAGACACTCCAGCATTTTAGGATTTGTCTCAGACACTGTTATTCAGGGAAGCACGACAGTCCTGAACACCTCACCTCTCTTCCCCCACATGAGGTTATATGAGTATTAAGATGTGGAACTAAATTCATTCCCAGCCCCCATTACGGGGGCAATGAGGTAAGTAAGTACATCATGGGAAATGACTGGCAAATTTTGTATCCTATTTCTTACTCTGTCACAGCGTTCCTATGCGACTACAGGCTGTCTTATCCTGTCTGTGCTTCATATTCCCCTTCTGTGCATGTAGATAACAGGTTTTTTTCTCTCTTCATGGTAACGTGATTCTGAATTCATTAATCTTTAGAAGTCACCTTGTCCTATAAGAGTCATACTTGCTGTGCATAGCTCACCTAGTAAACTCAGAAAGGGTTCACATTATCCTTTTCCTTCTTCCCTGCACTTCTGAAGCCATTGCTATTTCAGTGTTGGCTAAGATTTCCAAATACCCAGGACAGCAAAAATGCCCTCTGTCCTTCTCTTATTCGTGGCTGTGAGTGCCAGTGCCAACATTAAGGCTTTTCCTTAAGCAAAGCTGTTTGAGAACTATGGACTACAGGGAAGAGAAGGGGAGGCTTATCTTTTCAATTAACTCCCAAAAGATATGTATTAGGTAACCACTACCAAGGAAACCTTTTTCCAGTTCATCCATTTGTTACAAAAAGCGCCCCATTGATGTGTATGAAAATTTATTATACTTAAATAGGAAAAGCAATTTATCTTATGAACAAGCAAGTCAAATGATCAGCAAATAACAGAATGGAATGTCTGATTTGTGAAGAAACATTAAAATACTTTGGTTGACAAAAAATCCAAGTTTCATGGCTTACTGGGTTCCTGTAGTAGTGTACCTGTACAAGGTGCACCAGCTCAAATGGGAAAGAGCAAATCGAAGTTATGGTATTTCACTGCTGTCTTGCATTCAGATCAAAGTTTTAATCTGCAGCCTCTGATTTTAATTATATTAAAATAACTTTAAATAAAACTTTTTTTTTTTTTTTTCATCTTGAAATGCTATTCTTCTTATAAACAAATGCTTTGAATGTGAACTGCACATGCCTTAAGGAAGAAACACAGGATTACTTAGTGCCTATTACTACACCTGAGGACTTGAGTTGCAGGTAGGACTAACTGACTTTTCTCCAGTAGAGATTCCTGTAGGAGTAGAACTTATCTAATAATCATACTTCAACTTGTACTGCACTATGCAGCCCACCGTAGTACTGACAATCCTAAATCAGTAAGTATCTAAGCACTCTGAAGACAATGCAGAAAACCAGTAAAATGACACAGGCCAAGTGCACTTTTGATCTTTACTCTAGGCTATGGTTCTCTTCTTTTCAAAACCACAGTGTCACCAAGCTGTTCCTACTAGTCCCTCCATCATTTGCACCCCATTCAACATAACTACACTTCATGCAACTGATTCAAGTTGATTTCATGCAAATATCTTGCCAACATGTACTGCTAGCCCCTGCACAGAAATTGCATCTAAGGCACCTGTTAAAATGTTTTTTTTTTCAAAGATTTGTCAGTGAACAAAATGTTCTGGAAGAGCATAATGCACTACAGAGCCATTTGAATTATATATTAATTATACTGAAAAGTGACTTTAGCTATTTTCAAACACATATATCATGACCAAAGCATTTCGATGAGTAAAGAACTTAATTCTGAAAATTTACCAGGAAACATAACATAACCAACTCAAATTTACATTGTTTTACAAAGTAGAGAATTAGACACTGGAAAATCCACATGGAATACAGATTTTTAATTAACGAATATTAGGGACTACTGTCCAAATTAACTGCAGCTGAGAGAGTACTTCTCACGTAGCAAAGGAATATTGTATGTGACAAGCAATTTGTGCAATTACTTCTAAATAATCCCACTTTGCAACAAGGCACTGTGTATGCTTCTGAGAAGAAGATGAGTAAATATTAAATTTCAGAAGTCATGTCATTCTGCAAAATTAGGTAGCATATGCCCTAGTTCTTGCAAAAACTGACATGAAGTTATTTTGCTACCAATTTCCTATAATGGTATGACACTTCCTGCAACCACCATAGCCATGCCACACTGTTTATTGCTTGTATTGCAAAATGGAACCACCTCTCTCTGAATCCTCTGAATGATATTTGCCTGCAGGCTGGACAGTTTCCTGCAACAGACACATAGGCAGAAGAGGAATATACTGTACTTTATGGATTGCAAAAAGGGTATTATGTGCACATTTTGCCAAAGAGGAAAGCAGCCACTGCCTAGCAGGGTTCAGATGGGCAAAAGAGCACATTTTGATTTATATAGACAGTGAAAGAATGGATTTACTTCTTTCCTTAGGTACTTTGATGGTCTGGGTTTGCCCAAGATATCTGTATGCCCAAGACACTTTCAAAACCTCAGTTAGACTCAAGGCTAAATGTTTTCCCCAAGTGAACAAGATCTACAATGGGGACCAGTTTTCAAGAATCCTCTGAAGCACCTAAAGAATTTTTCAAGGTGATTGCAACACCCTGAGGAGTTAAAGCAAGAATAGCATTTTCTATAAAACATTTTCAGACAGTTGTTTTGTAGATTTTTTTTTCTTATGAAGAAACCTATATCAATAAGCTAAACTTTTCCTATTTTAATGCTTGGAGAAAAGCTGTTTAAATGCTTACTTATTTCTATCTCATTGCTCTTTTAGTCTATAGGAACATCACAATCTTTTTTTTTTTTCTCCCCATATTCTTCCTTCTATATTTAAACATGAGTAGATGAACTGCACATCTCTGACAGAGAAGTTGAGCCTAAGCCACAAAAAAGCACACCTTTTACAGCGTGTTAATGCACAGGTGGGAGAGAGGCCTCTGGCTCTGTTCAAATCCCTGAAAGCAGCATTACAGGTTTTCTCCCAGCCTGGGATCCCGTTTACCAGGCACAGACAGCCAACAGCTAATGCCAGCCGGCTGCATCACAGGATCTTTTCACTCCATGCCCACATGCCAGATATTGTTAGACAAATGCATCCAGCAGCCAACTCTGCAAGTCCTGCATGGAGCACAGGAGGCAGCGGCTGTCCACAGCTGTCTCTGCTGGTGCCTACACACTTGAGGCATTTTTTGGCAAGATCCCTCATTTAAACTTCTAGTGCAGGAGAATTTTTTCAGTACATAATTCAGGACTTGACCTTACAACCCAAAGTCCCACAGGACTATGCTGGACTTTGTACATGCATAAAACCTGATGAGTGGGGAAGATACGTCCAACATGCAACAACCTGAGTGCAGTATTGCAACAGCAAATGAGACAGTTCCTTGCTAAAGCAGAGCCTGGATGTCTTCAAACAATCTCTACCTCTCTTTGGAAACACTCTGGTAGGAAAGGTTAAAAGGTGCACATGAAATATACAAAGCTTGCTTTATGCACTTTTTAATTCATCTAGTTTTGTTCTCTACCATCCATGGGACACCATGGAACCCAAAAAGAAACGCATTCTTTTTTTCTGGTTAGGCTAGCTGATCTCATAATACATAGCACAGGCATTTCCCTGGCATACTGATGGGGAAGATACGCGCATTTCATTTAGCATAGGTCAACCCTTTAGCGATATGTCCCCTCTTACTAAAATGTGCAAAATGATGAAACTATCCTAACAGCAATATTAATATAACCTGTCAAGGTGCCTCTCATCTTCCTTGACTCTTTATAATTGCCTGTTAGATATTTCTTTAATTTTAGGGATATGCTTTTTGCCTGAATACTAATGGTTAACAGAATTCCTCTTAGGGGAGCAAGGTGATGAAACCTTGAGAGGTCACTGAGAGATACAGGTCCTCTGAAATGTTGGTGCTGCAGCTGCTACTTCCAGATAAAGGGCAAGTTTGCCTGTAGGTTTCTGCCAGCAGTAGTTAACACAAATTCTGGCAAAGGCCCCAATTTCTCTCCAAAGACAAAGACTGAAGGGAGTTGGCACTGCTTAAAAAATGTTGCTACAAAGACTACCTTTTCAAAAATATTTTATCCATTCTTGATTATATTTAATATATATACATACATCTGCCAAGGTTTTAAGTTTATGCCATCAGCCTAATAGACTCTAACTAGGCAGAATAATAGAGCAGTGTGAGTCATCTATTTTCAGCCATTCTGTTGTTTGGCTGCTTGAAAAAAACGTTTGTGGGCAGGACAGAGAGAGATGAAGAATAGTCCAGACATGAAAGGAAGACATTATGACATGAACCATGTTATTAACTTACAAATTTATCATAAGGATTTCTTACAAATTTTATTTGTGAGTGGTTCTTCGAATATCCATCTTCATGGAAAGTTAGCATCGACTATTTACTTGCTGTCTTGGGGGTTATCAAGACAGAATTCTCTAACTTGCCCCACTTATTTTTATAAAAAAACCCCAGAGAATCTTGTCTTGGCAGGTGTTGTTCTCAGAAAGTTTTGGCATCTACTTCTATATTTAGACATCCTATACCTAAACAGATTGTATTCTCTGTCTGTGGGTGCCAGGAATCTAATTTTCCAACAACGTAATTTTCCCACTTCTCTTCCTTAGAAGTGTATGGAGGAAAAGGCAATGGCATGGGTGTGACATTGTTTGTTTGTTCTTTAAAGTACATTCATGAATCCTGTTTGGGAGCCACCCTCTGGAACACTTCACAGTTTGTAAAAATTCCTCCCATCTTTTCTAACACATTTAAATTACTTTAATAGCTTCTAAATTACCCTTCCAGTGCCCAAACACCCTCTGGGTGAAAAACCTTTTTCTTGTGCCTAATGTAAATCTCCCCTGGCACAACTTCACGCCATTCTCTCGGGTCCTGTCACTGGTCACCAGGGAGGAGGGATCAGTGTCTGCCTCTTCTCTACGCCTTGTGAGGATGTTGAAGGCCCCAAGGAGGGCTCTCCTCAGTCTCCTCCAGGGTGAACAGAGCAAGTAACCTCAGCTACTCCTCCTATGCCTTTCCCTCTAGACCCTTCATTATCTTCATGACCCTCCTTTGGACACTCTCTAATAGCTTTATAACCTTTGTGGCACTCAAAACTGTCCCCAGCACTCCAGGTGATGTTGCCCCAGCCCAGAGCGGAGCAGGACAATATCCCCCGTAGCTTGGCTGGTGATGCTGGGCCTGATGCCCCCCAGGACATGGTTGGCCTTCCTGGCTGCCAGGGCACTGCTGACTCATGTCCAGCTTGCCATCAGCCAGGACCTCCAGGTCCCTTTCCCTGGTGCTGCTCTCCAGCCTCTCATTCCCCAGTCTGTCCATACATCCAGGGTTGCCCTATCCCAGGTACAGAATCCGTCACTTGTCCTTGTTAAACTCCATAAAGCTCGTGATTGCCCAGCTCTCCAATTTGTTGAGGTTTCTCTGCAGGGCCTCACCACCTTTGAGGGAGTCATCAGTTCCTCCCCATTTTGCATCATCTGCAAAATTAGTGTACCTTCAAATCCTTTGTCCAAGTCATTTATGGAGATGTGGAAGAACACAGGGCTTAAGATGTAGCCCCGCGGATCCCCACTAGTTAACAGTCTTCTGATCCTGCAAGACTCAATTGTTTTGAGAATCACAATTCTACTTTGGAAGCAACTATCATAAATAGTAACAGGTTACCATGTTACCAGAAACTAATTTCTCAACTCTGTTAGCAGCCGGGAGCATTGTAGTTATCATGTCCACTTATGAGTTGTACTGACCTCAGGAGTATTGTGCAGTCTTTAATCAAAGCAACAAAAAGAGCTTCCTACGCTCATGTGACCCTTTTAAATTCATTACTTGAAATGGTGAAAAAAGCACACATGCATAGTACAGACTGGATTTCCACAAATACATTGAAAATAAGACTAGCCCAAGATTTTTGTTTAAGATAACTTCTATTTTGATTTGTGCTGGTTTGTTTATTTACACATGACTTTTCACATAATGCTCCTGTAAAGAAGAAATTTGCTACAAGGCAACTGTAATTATTCTGTGAATTATTGAAAGAAATCTAGAGAGAATAATTAGTAAGTTATCTACTTATTTTTCTCCTAAGGTTGTAGTCCTTTTGTAGCTGTACAAAATTATAACTTAAATATGGTAGTTCATAGCTAACCTTTAAATATCTAGATACAAAATGTTTTTCAGTACTGTAAATTCAATGTATACTCAAACACAAAAACTGTGTAATGGAAACATTATAGTGCTGGTATTTTTATGATCATCACTTCATGGAAGGGCAAATCTTAACTGCCAAGTTATTAAAAAGCAAAGAAAAAAATGAAATTAGGTATTTCCTAGGTAAGGATTTCCGGAGGCTTGAATGCAAGTGTTGCAATGCCTGAAAATAGATTATTACTACACACTCACTAGAGAATCTTTATGCTGAGAGAGAAAGAAAAATTATGGCAGGTCAGAAGACTGTGAAACATGTGCCCTCTCTTCTCCTACCCTCCCTTTAATTATTGACAGCCTGTCACTTAGGTGCCACGGTATGATGAATAATAAAACAGGATCCAAACTGCATTTCGCTCCAGGATTTATTCTTCCAAATCAAATACTGCCATCTTCAGGCAGACCGTACTTCATGTTTACAAGTTCGGGGGTTTTTGAGTTAGTGAGCAGGTTACCACCTCAAACAAACAAAAACCATGTTATTTCAAAGATCTTTCAGATTGAAACCTTGTATAAGATATGAAGGAGTTTGCCTTCTACCTTTGGAAATAGGATTACCACTACCTAAACGCACTTAGATGCTATTTTGGGCAGAACATTAATGAAAACATTCAACTATTTCCCTTGTTGTAATGAGAGATAGGCAGTTAAGATTACAGCCATACCAGAGACCCTGATTCCTAAGCACTTCCAAATATGCATACTGTGTGTTACCAACACACTGGCAGGTCATTGTGGAAGCAGACTGTAAACTATTGCAATTTAATGGGTTGAAATTATGTGTCATATTTATGCTTTTTTCCTTCCAGCAAAGTACAGCTTTAAGGTGCCATTTGAACATCAGATGATTATATCTGCAGAACAAATAAGAAAAGGCAAATTACTCCCGCAAATATTTAATTCAGAGTATATACTACCCAAACATTCAGCAGAGTAGTGACAATAACCTTCTTTTTCCTCTTGAAGTGCCCTGAAGTTGAGATTCAGCCATGAGAATCACAGCCTGCATTTAACCATGAGAATCACATGAAGAATTAGACAATACAATGGTTGCAATGAAGACTGTGACTTCAAAGGTATCAATAAGCAGCCAAGCCTTTCATTTAAACACTGCTGATTTTGGCCAAGGTAGAGTTAATTTTCTTCACAGTGGCTGGTATGCGGCTGTGTTTTGGATTTGTGCTGAATACAGAGTTGATAATACAAAGATGTTTTTGTTATTGCTGAGCAGGGATTGCACTGAGCCAAGGCCACACTGGTGAGAAGGCTGAGGGGTACGTGGGAGGCAGGGAGGGGACACTGCTGTAACAGGTGACCCCAACTGACCAAAGGGATATTCCAGACCTTGTGACATCAGGCTCAGTGTATAAAGTGGGGAGAAGAAGGAGGAAGGAGGGGATGTTTGGACTGATGGGGTTTGACCTCCCAAGTCACCATTAGTGTGATGGGGCCCTGCTCTGCTGGGGATGGCTGAACACCTGGCCAACCATGGGAAGCTGGGAATTCATTCCTTGTGTTGCTTTGCTTGTGTGCACAGCTTTTGCTTTACCTATTGAGCTGTCTGCATCTCAACCCATGAGTTTTGTAGCTTTGACCCTTCCAATTCTCTTCCTGATCCTGCTGGTGGTGTAGTGAGGGACATGGGGCTGGGCTGCTGGTGGGGTTAAACCATGACAAACATTGAGACATATTTTTTAAAATCTCTTATTAGAGTACAAAATCAGGTACTTTCATTTTACAAAAAAATATTTTTTTCATAATGTGAACTGCTGTTGCTATTTTACTGTACTGGCAGGATAAAGTATTTGATAATACCTAAATATTGTATTTAGTGTAAACACAACAGAACACCAGCCAACAAAAAAAACAAATCAAGAACAGCCAGATCCTGACTGCTATTTTCAAGTAAGTATACAGGTCAGTTAAAATTAGGTAGGCTTTTATATTCCTTAATATCCTAAAAAGGAAAACTATATTAAACCAAAATTTGACTAGAGTCAAATTCTAGATTATGTCCTTACAGATTCCATGATGTTTCATTTTTGCCCATGCTGTGTCTAAAACTGCGATCTGTTACAAGGTGTGAGATATCTGATTTCAGAGAAAGTCTTACCTCTTCTCTACGCTGGAAAATTCTTCTATACTTGCATACGCAGCCTTGGTGTTGGGGGAAATGATCCTTTAAAGTATTCCTCCAACCCTCCAAAAGATCAGTTTTTTTCCAGAAGAATAGTATCTTTAGAAATTTTATGATGTAATTCATCAAACATAAAATGACTTCTAAAATTTTCTGCCCCCCTTTTTCACCTAATCCTCAAAATTACAAATCTCCCATACTGCACAGACTAAGATTGGAATCTTTACTAAGTTTTCAGGATAAGGGCCATAAGATATTAGTCCCCTCAAATAGCTTTATCTCTGCACTTACTGTAAATGAGGGCCTGTCTTACCATTTTCCAAAAGCATATTTGAAAGCAGAGGCTGAAGGAAGATATCTGCTCTCACCATTTTTGTCTTTCCTTCCCTCTGTTTTTCCTCACTCCTATGCCTGAAGTTCCTCATCACTGCAGTATCCATCCAGTGCAGCACAGCAGACACTCTCTCTCCTGATGGTTGCCAGCAACTACATGTTCTCCTCTGTGGCAAAGTCAGCCAGGAGGAAGGGTACTTTCTCCATGCCCAGTTCAATGCCTGAGCAGAAGTGAGAATAATCCAGAGAGTGGGTTAACCTTGTCTAGTCTCACAGCTGAGATCTACTCTCCACCAGCAATACCTTACTGGTCCACAGCTGTGCAACTTTTGGGCTTGATAAAATTGTAAGTCTTCGGGAATAGAGAACTGAGGAACCTCCATTCATACCAACGTAGACTAAGGGCAGTGCCATGGTGCAACCCCAGCCAGCAGCTAAATCCCACACAGCCCCTCTCTCACTGATCCCCATGGGATGGGGGTGAGAATCAGATGGGTAATGACGAGAAAACTCCTGAGCAGAGATAATAACAGTTTAATAAGTAAATGTGCAAGCAAAGCAAAACAAGGAATTCATTCCCTTCCCATGGGCAGCCAGATGTTCAGCCATACCCAAGAAGGCAGGGCTCCATCACATAATGGTGACTTTGGAAGAAAAATGCCTTCACTCTGAATGTCCCTCTGTCTTCCTTCATCTTCCCCCCATTTCATTGCTGAATGTGATGTCACATGGTGTGGGGTATCCCACCCCTGCTGGGTCCCCTCCCAATTCCTTGTTCACTGGTAGGATGGGGAGAGAAGCAGAAAAAGCCCTTGGATCTGTGCAAGCCCTTCTCAGCAATAAACAAAATATCCATGCGCTGTTTCAGTCACCAGTTAAAACCCAGCCCCTTACAAACTACTGTGAGGAAACCCAAGTCTATTCCAGCAAAAATCAGCACAACAGTGAAACAACTAGGATTTTAGAAAAGAACTGTTAATCTGTTTCTAAACCTATGATGGAAATTTTGCTACTTGCTTCCATCTATTTCATAATGACATTCCTAACACAGCAAAGCTACTGATGCTAAGCAAGCAAAGTTATGCAAAGGGAATAAACATACTAAATCACATAGTGTTATAACTTTATAACTCAATTAAACTAATTCTATTTTAAACTTACTTATTTAACCTAAATAACTAATATCTCTCAAAATTGGCAATATGACCAAACCCAGTTTTCTAAAGGTCCGTCTTGAAATACAGATGAACGTGCATTTAAAGGGTATCAGGACTAGATATAACATGATAACTTAAAAAAAAAAAAGAATTCTTGTGTTCCCTTGCAGCTCAAAATTAAATACTGTACTAATCTTGGGTCACCAGTCTTTGTGGCCTACTTAAATATGCAGAGAGATAACACTGAAAAATGTCATCTTCTATTGCTAAGTGTGAAATAAACCCTTACTATCATAAATTGAGGGGATTTTACTGCTTAATTCCTAGACTAAGTTACAGTAGCTTTCAGGTGTCTCACATTACTGGTTTTATGACTTCTAATTTCATGAAAGATAAGTAGTGATAATGAAGAAATGAACTGTTAGTTATATCTGCCTTCTGACATTAATGTAGTGAAGATTTCACAGCTGATATTTGGTCATGCAGTATTTCATTCTGCTTTTACTCTTCAACAGGCAGTAACTGTGCTTCCCTTCCACGAAGCAACAGTGACACTCAGTGTTAAAACCCTTGCATAGACCAGAAGAACCCTCTTCTCTGTATTTCTCATCATTCACCACTGTAATTTAAAATCTGGTCAGCTCTCATAGGCTATTAGAAAATGAACAGTGTACCATCTTGAAAAATGATCAAAACCCGCCCTCTATGTTTGTATCTAAAACGTTTTGCCTAGATTATTAGAAAAAAACAACCAAGCTTTTTTATGGTACTCACACCATTCTCTTTTTGAATGAGATCTTGATTAGACTGAATTGCAGAGTTAAGAAATCGAAGTGGGTCCTGTTTTGGGAGAAGTGTGTTTCAACTTCAGGTGGGAGACTGAAAACAATACAAAGAATTTCTCCATCTGCATACAGATATTACAAATCTTTGGGGAATTTTGAAGATCTACTCGATGGAAACAGCTATACATAAATATGTAGGTTTAAGTAATAAAGATATTTGAAAACAATTGGGATGTGGGTAAAGTTTGCCTCTGGTCACAGCTGGGGAGGCCCTGTCCTGCCCTGCCTGGTGCCCTGACCCCCATGGCACCCTGACAGCATCATTGCCTTGGAACTTGCCTACTTACAGAGATAAAAATTTTATACATGCAGCAACTTCAGAAATACTATAACTTCTAATACACATTTTGTCTGTGAACGGTGACCCAGCTGTACAAAGTATTTAATTCTGAGATAAGAGTGGCATAAAACCAATGGAAAAATTGACTTTCTTTTCTGATCTCCTTTTATAACCAGGTGACCCACCAGGTGAAGAAGAGAAAGGCTGTGGATGTTGTCTGCCAGGACCTCAGCAATGCCTGTGATACCATCTCCCTGGAAAAGCTGGCAGCCCATGGCTTGCACTCCTGGTTGGGTTAAGAACTGTCCGGATAGCCAGGCCCAGAGGGTGGTAGGGAATGGTGGTGGATCCAGCGAGCATCTGGCCACTGGTGGTGTCCCCTTGGGAGCAGTGTTGGGCCCAGTTCTTTTTAATNGAGCACAAGTCTGATAAGAAGCAGGTGAGGAATCTGGTTGCCTGAGGAAAAGGAGGCTCAGAGGGTACCTTATTGCTCTCTCTGCAACTCCCTGACCCGAAGTTGTAGCCAGGTGGGGGGGTCAGTCTCTTCCACCAGTGACTATTTACAAGAGGCTATCATCTTCAGCTGCTCCAGGGAAGGTTTAATTTGGACACTAGGAAGAATTCCTTCACAAAAAGGGTGATTAGACATTGGAATTAGCTGTCCAGGGAGCTAGTGGAGTCACTGTTCCTGGAGGTGTTTAAGGAATAACTGGATGTGGCACTTAGTGCCATGGTCTAGTTAATATGGTGGTGTTTGGTAAAAGGCTGGATTTGATGATCTCAGGTCTTTTCCAACCTAATAGATTCTGTGATTCTGTGATCTACTTGAAGGGGAAAATAATCATACAAAATATATTTATGACAAACACAGTTGCTGTGGTTTAACCCAAGCTGGCAACTAAGAAAAACACNTCTACCATTAGCAAATTCACAGACAACACCGGTTTGGGTGGAGTGTTGGTCTGCTACAAGTCCCTGCAGAGGGATCCGGAAGGCTGGATTGATGGGCTGAGGCCAATGGTCTGAGGTTCAANCTCTTCCACCAGTGACTATTTACAAGAGGCTATCATCTTCAGCTGCTCCAGGGAAGGTTTAATTTGGACACTAGGAAGAATTCCTTCACAAAAAGGGTGATTAGACATTGGAATTAGCTGTCCAGGGAGCTAGTGGAGTCACTGTTCCTGGAGGTGTTTAAGGAATAACTGGATGTGGCACTTAGTGCCATGGTCTAGTTAATATGGTGGTGTTTGGTAAAAGGCTGGATTTGATGATCTCAGGTCTTTTCCAACCTAATAGATTCTGTGATTCTGTGATCTACTTGAAGGGGAAAATAATCATACAAAATATATTTATGACAAACACAGTTGCTGTGGTTTAACCCAAGCTGGCAACTAAGAAAAACACGGCTGCTCACTCACCTAGTGGGACAGGGAGAGAACCGGAAGTACAGAAGTGAGAAACAGACTCATGGGTTGAGGTAACTAAAAGCAGTTTAACAATTTAGAAACAGGAATAGTAGTAGTAATAATGAATTGCAAGGAAAAGAGAAAAATAAAATGAAAACAAAACAAAGAGAGAAAAAATAAAACTGAAGGAAAACAAGGGATTAAAATGAAAAAAAGAACTATGTCAGTTGTTTTGGCATCCAGTGTAATGCATGAAGGGTTGAAATAATGGCAGATTTGATTTGAATGTGCTACATTGAATTTGTAGCTGTTACTCCTGTTCAGCTATTAATTGGCAGGCTGCTGTGCTTGCCATGGGGCTCACTTTCCTGTCTGTTGGCGTCCAGTGCATGTTAGCGGCTGCTCCGATCTTGCTGCTGGCTACACTGCTGGTAACCTCAGTGTGTTATGCCTGGGAACACTCTGGTGACAGCCATGGCAAAGTGCCTGGGCTGGAGGGTGGCCAGGGCACTGCTGTGCTCCTGTGCTGCTATACTGGACAGGGTGGAACTCCAGTGTGAACCTGAGCCGAAGGGACAGTGACTTGTGGAGCAGAGAACCATTGGCAGCCCATGGAGCATCCCATGCCAGAGCAGGCTGATATCCAAAGGCACAGGTGACCCCATCAGAAGCCTTTTCTGGAGCAGGCTCCTGGCACGATCTCTGGACTCATGGAAAGGCTCCACTCCGGAGCAATTCTTGAAGTACTGAGGCCTGTGTGGGAAGGACACACATTGGAGAGGTTGAAGGCAGCCAGCATTTATTCTGAGTTTCACTTGGTCTGAAGATTTGACTTGGACTTTCGTCTTTTAATGTTGTCTTTGTTTGTCCTCACTGAAATAAAATTTTGCAGTCTGTGGGAGGAGGGATTGTGTGAACCACCACTGGCAGGCAGCTGGGGCAACCACAAACCTATGGTTAAGGCACAAAGAGCAAATTAATGTCCATTACCTTGCTAACTGCAGGAGCCCTGAAGCAACACCTGGGCTACACAAGTGCAGAACAGCCACCATTAAACTCACTCCAAGCAAGAGGATGACTGGCCGTTCACACAGTCTCATCAAGAGCTACTTCCAGCTGTCTTCTGCTTTTCAGCCCACTCTCCCAACAGAGCAGAAAAGGCCTTGCCAATTTTTTTGCAAAACTTTGCTGTGGTTTGATGAATCTCATTGAGTTATAAATTCATACAAAATATTCTATTGCTCTACTTTTATCCAAAGGTATATTTAGTACTTTTCTCATAGGAAACACATTTTTACAGAACTGCTGAAGACTAATAACAGAGGCAACACACAGAAATAATAGCAGCACGGGTATTTTAATTCTAACATAACTAGTCCCTTGGCAAAAGGCCAAAAGATGTGCTACACAATATAAAATACTGTACATTTCTTGTCCTGCCCTTTCTTATTTAATAATAGTACTGCACCATATATACTCCAGCTATAACTCACCTTCTCCTTCCCCAAACACCTTTTACTAAAGACAAAATTGCATATATATTTAAACTACGTATCTAAGCCTATACAGCTAAGGCAACAGTTTAGAACTGAATGCTGAAACAAATTGTTTCTGCTAGTCACTAAGCAGAGTCTTAATTAAAACAGTGAAGCCTCCAGCAAGGATTTACACACCTGGGCACCTGCATAGAGGTTCAACACACTTCAGTTAGAGGTGTGTTGACTCTAGGATGGCATAGGGAGTTGGAGGTCCCATATGAGCTCTGGTTCTGGGTGTACAATGAATTAGAACAGCAGAAAACCAGTATTTTATGGAGAGTGTTGGTGGGAAAATGGCGTTGACAGAGGAAAACTTGGAAGACTGCTCTTGGTGGTCTCTCAGCTTGTGTTGCTTTGTCACTACAAAACCTCAGCCACTGTCCTGCATATAATCTGAGACCAGAGGGCAGGGATCCTCTCATATTTCCCCACAGAGTAACCCATAAACCTTTCATTTCAGTTACTCAAAAATATGCATGCATTTTATACATCTTATGTACACATATATAAGGCAATGAGCTAAGGGAGAGGGTCCAGAGGAGGCCACAAAGATGATGATGGGTTGGGAGCATCTCTCTTGTAAGGAGAGACTGCAGGAGCTAGGCCCGTTTAGTTTAGAGAAGAGTGAAAGGGATTCTCAGTAATGTGTATAAATATCTCCAAGGCCGGCGCCAACAGCATGGTCCCAGACTCTTTCCAGTGGTGCCCAGTGACAGGACAGGGGGCAACGACCAATAAATCAAAACTCAAGAAGTTCCACCTCAACAAGCACGTCACACTGAGGGTGGCAGAGCAACAGACGAGGTAGGCCGCGGCGTCTTCCTCTCTGAGGACATTCCAAGCCCACCTGGGCACCTTCCTGTGTTACCTGCTCCAGCTGACCCTGCCTTGGCAGGGGGGTAGGACGAGGTGATCTCCAGAGGTCCCCTCCAACCCTAACGATTCCATGGTAATGCAGACACGCACATACAACACGCGTCCGTGCCGTATGCAGCCTGTCGGCCGGCATTTGCACTGAAGTGACGCACAGGAGCACAGGCGGGCACGGGCGGGCACCCACCCCCCCGCACCCGCGGCGGGGGCCCCCTCCGCCCCCCGGC
>VWZQ01010469.1:114418-140477 GCA_013397015.1 Myiagra hebetior | reverse complement strand
GTCTCCGTGCCGGGCTTTGGCGAGATAGATTGGGTTGTGGGGGTGTCGTTGGGTTTTGTCTGTGTCCTATTCCCCGACCCCATTTGTTTGTCGTTGTGAACGGCGTTGTGAGCCGTTACCTGGAGGTGCAGCCACACAAATCAGCTCCAGAAGCTGTCTCGTAAATGTTTTGACTGTACCCGTTAACTTCGTAGGGTGCCCTTCACAAGTTGACTTTTACTTACATCGCTGGTGTAGTACTCGCCAGGGGGGCCTGTCACTGTATTTAGTGCTTCCGTGGGTGTTGGAGCTACACAGACAGGTTTTCAGTATTGATTATTAAACTCTGGGTATTGTGGATCAATTTTGGCCTTAGTAGTTCCACAGTATTTGCAACCTTCTTGAATGACATGCGTTCATAACTTCTTACGCTGTATATCCAAGGAGCAGTCTCACCTCTCCTGTCCCTTTTGCTGTCTTTCTGTTCCTTTAATACTGTTCTCTTTTGGAGCTACTTTCCATTTTTAATCTACTCTCTTGACCACTGTGCTGACTTCCTTCAGCTAAACATTAGCTAAAAAGAGGACTCTAGCTGTAAGTGAGCCAGTGATGTTTTCCATAGTTTGATGTGAATGTGCCTATACATTTTGGGGAACAAGTTATCAGGATTGCAGGAGTTTCTCAGAGGTTAGATGGCAGGACTTAAAGCAGGACATAGTAATGGAGGAGTGTGAGACATGACTTTTGGTGTTTATATTTTCTTGTTATACATCCAATGTAGAAAATACTTCCTTTACTCTTTTGTTGCCAAACAGTAACAACCTACTTATCTTTCTGTCTTGCACATAACACTAATTCTGTGGGAGTTTTGGTTGGTTTGAGGTTTTTTTTTTTGTTGTTGTTTGTTTGGTTTTTTTTAAATACTCATGAGTGTGTTAGTAATGATATGTCTTATTTCATAGATGCTCTATGCAAATTAATTCTAGGCAAATAACTCATGAACTATCATCTGAATTAATCTCATCTGTGATTGCAAAATTGAAACTTTGTCTTGTAGTTCTTCTAGAAGGGAATACATTTGTTTGCCACTGTTACTGGAAAATAACATTTTTCTTTGATATTTGGTTTTAGGATTTGAAACTGGACTTACTTGATTAGTGTAGCTGAAATACTTTTTGATCAATGGTATGAGTACTTTTCTGTCGTTACTTTTAGTACTCAGTTTCACTTTTTCAAAAAACCCAATCTATGACTCTGCCATTGATGCCTTGAAGTGGCTGAAAAGAGAGGCTGCACAAGATTAAGAGAATAAAAACAGGTGTTTGAAGGGCCTTCAAAGGTATGCCTTGGGAGTCAAAAGCCTTCGAGGGACTCCACTCAAGATGGACCCTGGGTCATGGGTTTTTCACACTTTTATGAGTTTGGTCCATTTGCATATCAGGATTAATTCTCCAGTTTTAATTTCAGGTAATGATGTAATTACCCCAGGTTTACTCCCTCTGTCCAGAGGCTCAGTTTACGTATTTCACGGCCTGGGACAGCAAGGTGTCCTTGAGTTCAGGCCCAGGGACGGTTTGTTGTATCTAACTAAAATGTGAGAACAGTAGCTAACAGGCTATACAAAGTTTCAGAGTTGCCTGCTCTAGGCAGTGCAGGATCTAAAAGATGTAAGAGCTAAAACCTAAGGCATCACCATGACTTTAATAGTGAAAGATGTCATGTCCATCTCACCTGTAGACTAGTTTAAATGTTATTTAATCTCTTCACTGTTTTATATAGACACAGTATTTAATTCTTACCTGTACTTTCAAGGTTGTGGGGTTTTTTTGTGTGGTTGGGTTTTTTTTATAAACTGGGGGTTTTGTTTTAACCCCAGCTGGCAGTTAGGTGGGCAGCCACTCACTCACCTCATCTGCTGACTGGTGGGGAGAAGAACCGAGGGGAAAAAAGTATACCTTATGGGTTGTGATAAAAACAGTTTAATAACTGAAAAAAAATAAAGTATGCTACTAACAATGTTTGTATAAAAAAGGGAGCAAGAAAGAGAGATCCAAGCGATGCACAATACATTTATTTTGTACCAGCTACAAAGCACTGTACTAGTGACTGAGAAGAATTCTATCCTAGCTGAAATCAGGACAGACATCTACCTTCCCCAGTGATTTTGTCTTTGACTGTTGTCCAGTTCCTTCTGCAATGTCTTTGAAGAAATAGGCCATTATTTCCAGCATCATGGTAGGAGCCAACCTATTCATCCCCAAATTTGTCCTTCAATCCTTAGCTGTACTAACGAGTTGCGTTTGTGGTTTTTGGTTTTTTGAGATTGTATGTATATTGTATATACATATACGTACACATACACAAGATATAGGTATCTTTATCTGTACGTCTGTCTTCTAACTGTTCCATTGTTAGGGTTTTTTTGTCTGTTTCTAAAATATACTACTCTGTTATGGAACTTTCAACTTCAGATTTCTAACCAGGCTTCCAGTCAACTGGATTTACAAGTGTCTTCTTATGATGGGTTTTGATACAGATAGAATATCCTAAGTATAATCCTTTCTCCAAAGGTGTAATATTTTAATGAGAGGATGGGAGACAAATATACCCAAAATCTTTACTGAGCTTTTCACAGTAGATATAGGAGACACAAACCTTAATATGAGGACAAGAGATTCCATCCTGGGAAGCATCAGGAGACAGTTCCCGCTGGTTTTTTTTCTCTTGATTCCCACGTCTGTGACCTCCTGATGCAGTGGTGCTGGTACAGGAGTAGCTGTCACCAGTGTCCTCAAGACAAGCCCAAAGAAATACATCAGGGACTCCTTAAGCTGCTGGCCATTTTGTCTGCTGAGGTGCTGTTTTGCTGTTAGCAGTGGTTCAGTCTCCTCTAAGCTAAGGGTTTGGGATGGGTGGAAGGTGGGGTTTGTCAGGCTGAAATTGGACTGCAGATCATTAGATGGGCCCTACTGGTTTGGGAGGTTCATGGTGCAGTGTGCCAGTTGATCCTGTTTCCCTGGTTGCTGAAGAGGTATCCTGATCAATATGAAGTGATAAAAGAAGTGGTTCCACAGTCAAGCTTTTGGGTTTTGCTTTTCATTTGGCTGCTGAAACCTGTATGAGAAAACAATGTTACACAGTGGGCAAAATGTAATCTTTAGTCGTGGTAGAGGAGTGTGATTACCTTTGACTAAAGGGTAATTTGAAGCCGTTCTCTTTAAAACTTGTGGGGAATTAAGGAATTACAGATCAGTCAGCTATAGATAGCTTGACTGTGTCCTAGATGTGTGAATGAAAAAAAAAATCCCAAAAAACAGGGAGCTGTTTCTAAGCATGCAGTACAGAAAATTAGAAAATCTTCTGTGACATATGACTAAGTTCTGAAAACTTTGTGCTATATGTCACAAATCTGTGCCTATTGAAGTTTCACTTCTATTTATTCCTGGAAAGCATAAATAAAATAGAAAAATAAATAAATCTTCCTGTTGTACCTGTTATCTCTTTGCAGTGCTGCTGTTTAATCAAAAAAGGTGTAAAATGGTCTGCAGACTGTGAACTTAGGAGATAATGCCAATTCAAACACTTCAGATTTCCTTTTGAAGTGTGTTAACAGGAGTTGTGCATGTAAAACACAGAAGGAAATGCTCTCCTGTGCTTGGTGCTTTAAAGCATCTTCTAGAGTACTGCATTAGGCTGTGGGTGCTGGGATCTCCTTATAAAACCCACACAAATGTGAGAGGCATCAGAGGAGAGCCAGAGGTCATGAAAAACATGGCCTATTACAGTAGTTGGAAGATTCTGGTCAAACTGAATGACCCTTGTTTAGAAAGAAGACTGAGATGCAACCTTTAGTTAAGAGAAAATTGATAAGAAGTTCAGCTGTGTTCCTTTCCCTTGTCAAATAGAAGGAAATAATAAGCTTAATTTGGGTGAGATATTTAAATGTTCTTACACTGTATCATTTGGTATCATCACTCTTGGCAAAAGTGGTTTCCTGTTTCTTTCCTTATGTGACAAGTTGGGATTTCTATTTATTGATTCTTTTTTTAGCATCAAGGGGAATGCCCTTATCAGGAATGTTTGGGGTGTGCTTGAACTTGCTTCAATACAAAAGTGTCTAGAATAGATGATGTCTTCTTTTTGAGGTCCTCTTTCTCAGTTTGCTGTTCTTATTTTTGTAAGGCATGAGCATATGCCTGGAGCTGACACCCTGTCAGTTTTGGCTTAGGGCTAGTGTACTATAAAGGGAAGAAAACTGTGTGTGTTTTTGTGGGTGTGTATTTTATTTAATGTACAGTTTTCATATATATACTACTAGAAACTCTATTGACTCCTTTTCTTGTATATTTACTCAGTGCTTTTTACTTACTTTTTTCATTCTTTCCTTGTTACAATAACTCACAGGTTTTCTTTTGTTGCCATGATAATTTAACATGCTTTTTTATGATAATGTTGATTGATACAAAATGCATTACTGCTATCATTGTACTGTTAGCACTGAATTTAAGATGAGTGATTTGAAGTGGGTTTGACAGACTAGAGCTAGACCTTTAATTTTGTCCTCTGATTTTTGAATGCTGGCATTTATACCTGAAAAGAGTGCATATGCATGTTATAGTTGCACTGTGATTTTCATTTTTTTTCTTTTTTTTTTTTTGGTCTAGTCAGGAGGCAGAGGCATCAAAATACATCATTTGGATTGGACTTTATCCGCAAGCTCATTGGGTCACTTTTGTAATACCAGCTTTCCTTCCTATTTATGCTGGTGTTCCCAACAGATTATCCTGTCTAAAGTTTGTGTTGAGCCTGCTCAACTCAAACTATATTTTAAATATAACACTAAGAGACATGGAACCTTTGTTTCTGAACCTTTGTGTCTGAAGCTAGGAGGTGAAATGTCCTTTAATTTCACTATTAATTTGCCTGAACTCCTTTTTCTTTATCAGTGCTCAACGCAGCAATGTAGTTGTTATGGATTTCTTTTGGTTTTTTTGGCTTTTTGTTTTTCCATGAAGCTTACTGTCATCCTGTGATTCTAGCAGGGAAAGGAACCAATCTGAGGTTCACTGTGCTGTTACTGAGCTGCTGGAATACAGCTGAGGGGCACAATTGTGAAAGGAAGGTGTGCCAGTAGACTAGTAACTATAGACAAGACAGTAAATGCTCATTTTTTCAATGATAAATTTCTGAAAGGTGTCATAAATTTTATTATTTGTGGCAGAATTATAAAAACAATTGTTTTGTTTTGCAGAGGTATGTTTGAAATGGTGGCTTTTGTGTAAGCATGTAGGTTTTAGCATCACAGAATGAGCTATGTGATGGAGGAGAAATGTCTTGGATTGAAATTTCTGCTTTTTCTGACAGGGATAGAGCCCTTAACACTTATGGGCAGTGAAAGTTTCCATAATGTTGTTTAGGTGTTGGCTTGACTTGTTCTGCATCTCCAAAACTATGTATTATTGCATGGAGAAGACTAACAGATTACAAGTTGTTCGGTGTTGGAATGCAAAGTAAATTAGATGTAACTTCTGCTTCTGTTCTCTATTAATTCATTTGTTTCTTTTGTTCAGGTTGCCTGATCTATGTTTGATCTTTCACAGATTTTGCTTTGTTTTAATAGCTCTCTCTGCTTTTAGACTGGCATGGTGACTCAGAAGCACTACCTGGTGTCTTTTAGTGAGAACATTTGGGTTTCTGGGAGTAAAAACGTTGAGAGCTCCTGCAAATGAAGATACTCTGCTTATTGGTCAGGACTCTTCCCCTCTATTAGGAGAACAGTCATTTCATAGAGAGAGAAGCTAAAGTTGTGTTTTGCTTTGCAGCTAAGGCAATCTGTGAGTAAGTGGCTGGTAAGGGCAGTGTCTGGCTCCTTTTGTAACCTCTGGCTGTGTGTTCCTGCCATTGCCTTTGTGCTCTGTAGAGTGATCAGTGATCCTTCGATTGCAGGGGCAGTAAATTCATCCGGCTAATCTGAGACCAATCTAACGTGTCAAAACTTTTCCTTAGGATCAGCTGCTTGAAAATACTTTCTCTAGTTACAGTCACTAAATTCAGTGCTAAAATTCAGGCGACTGGAAGTAGGGGACTGGTAAACTGTTGCTGTGAATGGCAACTTGCCAAGAGAATCCTGGCTGTGATGTGAAATCACACCATCACTTTTCCTGGCTGGCACAATTTTCTTAATCACAAGAGCACTTTTAACTTGATGGGTGTACTGGGGCTCCTTTCAGAGGTGTGTGCATTCAGTGTTCACATCTCTCTAATAAACTCAGAATCATTCATATTTCCCTTGTTCTTTTCAAGCTATGTGTGGGCAAAGTGAAGAAATCTCTTGAAAAAAAAGCAGGTATTTGTCTTTTCTTCCTTCTTCGTCTCTCTTGTGTATGATTCTTAAGTTTTCAGAAGAGAATGAAGCAGCCTTTAATAAACATAAACTCACTGGTATCTTAACTGCTCTATGCCTGCAATTAGCAAATCCTGTGTTTTACAGTTCATAGTAAAATGTCATGCACTAAGCATGTTCTTTTTGTCAAATGGTACTTGAGAAATATTTTTGTTAATGAAATTTTAGTTAGTTGCTAAGAAAGTTGATGAAACGAATGAGCAGTTTTCCAAGAATGAATGTCTCAGGTTACTTAGGCACTATGAAATGTTTGGGTGTACATTTTTTTGTTACTTTGTTGTTAATTCCCTAAACTTTTTGGTTTCAAATTAATCTACCTAATACAGTGAAATGAAAACAATTTTGTAGATGCCTGCTCTTGAAAATAGAAATTTTTTATTGATAGAGGAGGGCTTCAGTCATAGAAATGAAACAATTTCTTTCAAATGAAAATGATGGACAGAAGTAGGAGATGCATAGATTCACCTTTTACAGTCTCTTCTGCCATGGGGCCTGTATTTTGTTCATGTTCATAGAGGTATACCTTGTTCTTAAAGTTAGCAGTATCATTTTAAAGAATGGTATTAGCAATCAACTCTCTCTTGCATCGTTTCCTGAGGCAAAAGTTTCTTTACTCTGTGCAATCGATAATTCTAACTCCTTGATTATGGTTTTTAAAAATATTTTTTTAAAATTAAAGTTGTCTTTTGATAGGTAAAAATTAGTTTGAGAATTATGCTTATGTTTATTTTTATTTGATTTGGGTGAGTTACTTTTTAGAAAACTTCATGTTGAGGATGTTGTGTTAGCAACCACATACACAATTTTCTACTACCAAGCTTTTTTTCATAGTAACTTTCATGGATGTGGTTGACTTTTCATTATTTCCTTGGATTGAAAGTGCAGTTATCTTCTTCACTTGATTCACTTTGAGGAACTTGATTTAAAGCCAAAATTACCAAATATTTAAAGACACACTAAATAAACTTAGTACATGGATTTGTAATCTTTTAAAACTGATCTTTAATATTTTTTAGAAAGGTATTTATAGGATGCTTTGTGGTATTTTTTGTTTGTTTTGCTGTTTTTTCCCCTCCTCTATTCCTGCTGAAATACTAACATTTAGCACAAATGTTTTTGAATACGCAGGTTGAACTATCTAGCATGTATTTATTGTAGAAACAGTAAGGAAGTGTTAAGGGTGTTATATCTGAAGCCCATTATGCAGGGACTTGGTGGTAAAGGAGAGAATTGCACAGAATAACTTCATTTCTTGTTTTTCTGGTTGGATCCTTCACTGATATTAATCAGCATTTGCTTTCTTCCTTTCTCATCCATGGTCTTACAAAATATTCTAGTAAGTTGAAGAAAACACCAACACTTGGTCAGGCACTATTTTTTGGTAGTCGTAATTGTGCTCTGCAAGGACTTAGTTTATCTGGATTAAAATCAATTGAACATTACCTGATTCAGAATGGTGGATTGTCTCAGATGGGGTACTGTGGAATTAGCCGTGTTTTGTTGTTCAATGGTAAATCAATGTGGCCTTTCTCTTGTAAGGGATTTATATGGTGTATCTATCAACATAAAATTAGACTGTTTGAATTGAGTTCAGCAGATTGAATGTGATTTGACTGAAAACTACCTATATCTGTTAGTTGACTTTTGCTATCCTGGGCATTGCATTTTTTGTATTTTCTTTTTGATGTAGGATCAGTTAGGTTGGAAAACATCTCCTAAGATCATTAAANCACACTGTCTGGTGGCCAACTGTGTGTAACTTCATTCACCAGCGCTCCCTGGGCCTGGCTGGCCAGCGAAATTTTTTACCCAGTAAGCAGTGCACCCATGCAAGCTGTGAGCAGTTTCTCCAGGAGAGTGCTGTGTCAAAGCAAACTGTGTCAAAGACTTTACTAAGTTCCAGGCTGACAAAATTTACAGATTTTCACTCATTACACCAAGCAGGTCACCTGGTCATGGGAGGAGACCAGGTTGGACAAGCAGGACCTGCCTTTCACAAACCCCTGCTGGCTGGGCCTGACCCCTGGTTGTCCCGTATGTGCCACGTAATGACACTCAAGATGATGTGCTCCATACCCTTATGCAAGACCACTGACAGGCCTTTGGTTCCCTGGATCCTCCTTCGAGCCTTTCTTGTAGATGAGCATCACATTTGGCAGCATCCATTCAACTGGAAATGCCCCCATTAGCAGCCAGGACTGCTTGTTAATAATTGAAAGCGGCTTGGTGAGCACTTCCACCAGCTCCCGCAGGGCCCTTGAATCCCATTTGGTCCCGTAGACTTGTGTGTGTCTTAAGTGTAGTGTAGCAGGTCACTGACCATTCCCCCTTGGATTATGGGGGGACTTCATTCTGCTCCCTGTCCTTGTCTTCCAGTTCAGTGGGCTGGGTACCTGGAGAGCAACCAGTCTTGCTGTTGAAGACTGAGGAAAGGAAGGCATTGCTGGTCTTCAGTGAGTCTGTGTGAACAGTTTTATTTCAAAGCAAGAGCTTGTTGTTAAAGAATTTACTGTGTCTGGAAGGTATGATAAGGCTGTCAGTGGGGAAGATCGGGTATCCTTAAATGGGATGTAGCCTGAAGGCTCAAAGAGTCTCTTGCATCCATTCAAGGGAAAGAGAAACACACTGATCTTGACAATGACATGAAAGGGCGAAGCAGGAGGAACTGACATCTGCATTAGGAATTTGAGCTGGAAGAGGGCGAGATGAGAGAGAGTGAGCTCCTTTTCCAGAACTCTTCTATTTGTACCCCTGCCTTTTGCCAACAGAAGGAAAAACAGATTTAAAATGGTTCTAGAAGAAGCTACTAGACTTTTTTTTTTTTGTTACCTTTACAGTGCTGAAGGATATTCTGGTGTTTGGAAGGGGGTTTAGGTGGAATTGAGGGGGAAGAAATTGAATGGTGGGTATGGAAGTGTACATGTTTGAGTACAATTTTCAGGAATTATATGTGCTAACTAGTAGAACCATTGCCATCAAAGTTATCTGTCATAAGTGGGAGTTAAAGGAACAGGCTTGTGGGTAGGAATGGTTCTAGCTTTCAGCTGTGTTTATACATCCTTGGGAATTAGAACATTTAAGCCAGGAAAATTAGGCTACCACAATACCAGTATATATCTAGAGAATAATACGGAATTAAAGGGTGGTGAAGTCATCAAAGTGAGTCGAAGCATTTTATGCATTAGTATAGTGTTTTAACCAGTAATGAGGCTAATCCCTTAATGTAAGGGTGATGTGCCACCATTTGGAATAGTATAGTCCTTGCTACTGAATTCCATTTAGTGTAATTCAATATGTCGTCTTTTTACAATTGCAAGCTCTGAAGAGAAGCTGATGTTTTACATGGCATTATTCAGCATCCTTTTATAGCTGGAACTTTTATAGCTACTACAGACAATAAAACGGGTAAGGCCTTGTTTTTGAGCACTACTGCTTGTGTAGCTTATGTGGCTACTCCTGTGCATGGTGGGACTTCTGCAAAGACTTGGTATCACTTCTCATCCTGGTGGCCTCACTGATTGTATTGTAAGAAGTCAGTTTGCAGCACCTGTACTTCTTAATTGTCTCTGCTTCTACACTTGAGTACAGCATGGACTAAAACATGGCTACAAATGCTTCTGGATGTTTTTCAGAGTGTTTTCTATTCAGCAGTACTGTTTGTGCCAAGTACTGAATCAAATTTGTTTCTTTTTTGTTTTGTCATTGCTACAGCGGCTTCATGCAGGAGTAGCAGGTTAGCAATAGGTCGTGATCTGTGAGGGCTTTCAGCTTTTGTTGAGATGGTAGCGTGTTGGGTTGATCCTGGCTGGACACTAGGTTCCCTTCCAAAGCCCTGACACTCCTTTCTTGACTGGTGAGAGAAAACATGAGGAAAGGTTCATGACACGGAGAGATCACTGAGTGATTACTGTCATATGCAAAACAGGCTGAACTTGGGGAAATTGGTTGACTTTATTGCCAATCAAATCAGAGCAGTATAGTGAGAAGTAAAACCTACATCTTTCCTAGCCCTTCCCTCCTTCCCTGGCCTAACTTCATTCACAATTCTCTACCTCCTTCCCCCAGCCATTCGAGGACCAGAGTAGGGGTTACAGTCAGTTCATCATACCATGTTTCTGCTGCTCCTTCTTCATCACATCTTCTCACTCTGTCGTCTCTGGTTGCAACTTGATGACTTTTTTTTTTTTCCCTTCTTGGATTATCTCAGAGGTGCTACTGCTGTCACTGACTGTCTCAACCTTGACCAGCATGGGAGCCAGCTGACACTGGCTCTGTAAGATGTGAGGGAATGTTGCTAATACAGCTGCCATAACAGTGGCAGCTGTATTAGCAACAGTCTTTACTGTTTCACGTTTACTATGTTCTTCAGAACTGCAAGCTTTTGTTTCTCAAAGTAAAGGTGGTATTTCTACAAATAAACATAATTTATTTCCCACTTGAGTAAACGTTAGTTGAAGTATTTTGTAATGCCAACCTTGATATCCTTTGTTAATATTAATTGGAGTCAGTCAAATGTCTGTCTAAACAAAATATGGATCATCTTGCTTCTGAGGTTTTTATAACTGTTAAAAGATTCAGTTTTCTGTTTCATGCTGGTAGCAGGAGCTCGAATTTCCTACTGCTCTTACTAACTTAGAATTACTGAGCATCATCAGACTGTCACCTTTTCTAATGTTTAGAATTACTCTTTTGCAGCAGAAATGTCAGGTGCTAGATTACCACTTACGATTCAGTGCTTTCTTTCTGCTTGACTGAGGGCGATGGTATTTTTTGAGTTCTGATTGCAACCACCTCCTGGTTCTGCGCATGGGTTCACCAGTACAGACAAGCTGTGCAGGGGGAAAGCAGGCACTGTTTTTTTTTTTTTTTGCACTTCTGTTTGCTGTCTTTAGCTGGTTTCCTAATGAGAAGCAGACACTGACTCTGGTAATGGCCAAGCAAAGGCCTGTGGGGAAATGCGATTCATGCACAATCCTTCAACACTGAGGAGTCTTGCGTAAGAGATTGCAAGTTTCTCATAGCTAGAAAAAGTGGGGAAAGGTAAATCTTGCAAGCATTTATAGAGTGTCATGAATTTGACCCCCTTCCCCTCTTATTAGAGCTCTGCTTCATCAAGGGTTCTTGTAGGGATATACGTATTTAAAGCCATCCCCTAGAATAGAGGGTACAGTTACGGTTGTTATTCTTGACAGTTCGTTGTCTAGTCTCTTCCAAACGCCACCCAATGACCAGAGTTCTGTAAGTTACCATTATAGTTCAGTCCTTCATTGCTCCTTTCTTTTCGTGTGTGCTTTCCCCTTTGCCATCCCTTTTCCTTGGCTGAACAGTCCTAGTAGTTTCCTTGAATGTTTTCATACTTTCTAGACTTCAGTGCTCTCCTATGGATACTCTCCAATATTTTCAGATTTTTTTTGAGAAAATTGCCTGAGATTGGCAATAATACTTCTGTTTAGTACTTGATGTCCTCTGATCAGTGGGGGGACTTTTTCATGTTTTGCAGTCTGTACTCCTGTGTAGGTATAATGCCACTACTGCCTTTTCTCATTATAGGATCACAAGTAGATTTAAGCTCATTTGTGGTGACAGGGTACCTTCATGTGAACTCTTGACAGACCTTTTTTTTTATTTATTAATAAACAACAGTACTTTTAACACAGGGATTAATGTAATCTGTTATAGCAATTTATGAGCTTGCTATAAAGTTACAGTTTATTCTTTTTTTTTGCCAGCTGCTATAGTGCTCAAAACGTTGGGGTATAAAAGGCTGATTTTGTGCTTAAGTTCTCTTTTATGACACTGATTTACTCTACTAATCTACTCTACCATCCCATGCCCCCTTCCTGCAAGACCTGATGTTTTAATACCTTTATGACTCTTCTTACCAGTTTAGTTTAAAAAATATAAAGATTTTCCATCCATTTCAGGATGGGAATGAAAGCATTTTTTAAATGGCTTGCAAGTAACATTGGGCTATTTTGTAGTTCTTTAGGTGTGCCATCTCAGAAGCAATTTTGAAACTTAGTCTTCAAAATGAGTGCTTAACTCTTCAAAATGAGTGCTTAATTAGGATGTATTCTATGGTTGGTTATGCTAATGTGACTTACTAATATTGTCAGTTCTTGTGGGATGTAGGTTTTTTTGTTATTGTCTCTGACTAATCAAGCTGGTGGCAAGTTCTAGATCTGTGTTATAATGCATGCTAATACTTTTCTTTTAGAAGATGTATTGGTAATAAAATATTTCTGTCTCTGAAATATGATTACATCTGACTTTTTTTTTTGCTTTCTTTCCAGATATTTTCCAACTTATCTCTGAATGAGCGTTGCCTTTCAGTGTCATTAGTCTGTAAATATTGGCGTGACCTTTGTTTAGATTTTCAGTTTTGGAAGCAACTGGATCTCAGTAGTCGCCAGCAGGTATGAAAATATCATTGTGGAATAATTGTTTTGATGACTCAGAATTTGTTCTTGGAACTTGTTCTTTTGACTAGGGGTAAACAAAAGAAACACATGACATGGTGATACCTGTACTTTCAATACCTGTACTTTCACAGATTTTTCTGCTATTAGCTGAAAATGCCTGGACCCTTAGATTGGTTCCTTTAAATATAGTGTATTTTTTCTGAAATCAGTTGTTAAACAGTATGAGCACAAGCGCTCTATGAAATGGGTTGTGGGTTACCTGTCTCAACTCTGCATCAGATAGTGTGGAACTATCAGACCTCTTTTTAGTTCAAAGACAAACATGAGCATTTCTGAGGATGCTGTAGTTGGAAGAATGGTCACACACATGGTGCTTGCTCTGTTTGATTAAACAAATTTTCTGTTTTCTTTTTTTTTTTAGGCCTTTAGCCGATCCTAGAATGTAATATTTGTGGATTTAATTTAATGAGATCCCTAGGAGCTGAGCTTTAAATTGTACAGGGTGACTTCGCTCCTTGGAAACCTTTAGGGATGACAGTATTGCATGGCTATTGCCCTTAGGTTTCTTGTTGAGTAGTGGCTTGCAGGGATTTATAAACAGTATCTTGAGAGTTTCATGAAAATACAGGGTACAGAGAAATACCAACTGGAGGGTTGCATTTGAAGAAGGACTTTTTTTTTCTTTGCAATTTGTCATTGTGGTTTAACCCCAGCCAGCAGCCAAGGCCCAGGCAGCTGCTTCCTCACTCCCCCACCAGTAGGGTTGGTGAGAGAACTGGAAGAGTAAAAGCTACAGAACTCATGGGTTTAAAGACAGTTTAATAGGGAAAGCAAAAGTTACACACACATACACAAAAAAAGCAAAACAAAGAATTAATTTGCTGCTTCCTATTGGCTGGCAGGTGCTTAGCCATCCCCAGCAGAGCAGGGCCCTATCACACAGAATAATGACGTGGGAAGACAAACCCCATCACTGGAAATGTCCCCTCCTTCTTCTTACAGTGAAGAACATACATTTCATACACTCAACACGATGCCACATGGTCTGGAATATCCCTTTGGTCAGTTGGGGTCACTTGTCCTGTCTGTGTTCCCTCCCAGCCTCATAGTTTCCTTACTGGCTCGACTTCAGGTTGCCCACTGCGGAGTCTCAGACCTCTGGATCCTTAAAATAATGTAATCACTGGTCAGCAACAGAATAACAGCTGCAGCTGGAGGAGGAGGGCCCCCCAACCCCCTGGGCTTTTATACCCCCCCAGTCTGCCTGGGTACATCTAGGGGCCCTTGGCTCCTGCTGTGTTTCCCAGTGTCCCTCACCTGGGTGTGTCACAGGTCTCTGTGCCCTTTGTTTTGCAAAGGATTGGCGCCAGTTCATGGCCTTTTGCCTCCGGCTGTGCCACGCAGAGCTCAGCCTGAGCTCCACTGCAGCTGCACCCCAAGCTACCTGCACTGAGTGTATTCCTTCCATACAGCATTACTACCAGTAACAAATGTAGTAGAATGATGGCTAACATGTTTGCCATAGGGCAGAAATGATTATCAATATGAAGTCACATATATTTCAGTAAACAAAGGCAGTAATGTTCATTGGCTACAAGTTACATAGTTCTGTTATTAGTTAGTATTCTACCTTCTGTTGGTTAAGTGATTCCCTCAGTTCTTAGGCTAATTAGTCCACATACTCAGTCTTTCTCTTGGGTTGGTGAGTTTCTTGGGTTGGTGGTCTGTGGTGTTTGCCGTCTCCTTTTGCCAGAATCGCTTTTTACCCAGTTGGAGCTGATTCAGCACAGTTGCTGAGTTGGCTTTGTTCATTTCTTCCTTAACTAGGGAGTTCTGCCAAATGTCATTGTGGTCTGTAAATTCTACATTCTTTGTGTCCACTATCAGTAGTGCATCACTCTCCCCACGCTTTGTTAACCTCCCCTGGCAACTGAGGTCATTGAAACACATTGAGCCCTAAATCTTAATCATTCTTTGTGTCCACTATCAGTAGTGCATCACTCTCCCCACGCTTTGTTAACCTCCCCTGGCAACTGAGGTCATTGAAACACATTGAGCCCTAAATCTTAATAAGGCAATTCTACCAACACGTAATTTATCTCTCTGATACCTGGACATCACAGATAGTCTATTCATGGCTGAAAAGAGGAGTAGGTCTGTGGTTACCCTCCTAACTCAGGAGCTTAGTCTGATACTTGAGAATTTCTGTCAAGTTGGGCAGCTGTTTGGGATTCTTTTTGTGGTAACATAAATTTCTGCAGCTGCCCATAGTTTTTGTACCTGTCTAGGTGTTGCCTTTCCCTCTGTGAGCTTTATCACCATGTAGTTACAGTCTACAGTCTGTCAGAACTGGCTTTCCCCCAGCTGTCCATATTCTATTAAAACCATCAACCCTACCCCCAAAACAAACCAATTGCAGTAAAATTTTCAGCCATAGGTGGTATTTGTAAAGGTATAATTTTATTCTCCCTGTAGCTCATGGAAATGCATCTTACAAACAGCCATTTTTGTCATAAGGACATTAAAGATCTTTATGGAAAAAGTTACATGTGAATATTTGGGTTTTTTTTTTTGCAGGTTACTGATGAGCTGTTGGAAAAAATAGCATCAAGAAGCCAGAATATTACTGAAATAAATATTTCTGATTGTCGCAATGTATCTGATACAGGAGTATGCATATTAGCAATTAAATGTCCTGGGCTCCTAAGGTATACTGCCTACAGGTGTAAACAGCTTTCTGACACCTCTATTATTGCAGTTGCTTCTCAGTGTCCTCTTCTTCAGAAAGTACATGTGGGCAATCAAGACAGACTCACTGATGAAGGCCTGAAGCAGGTAACCATCTATTCCACAGATTTCTTCTGTAAATTTAGTATATTTCAGCTTAGCAAGTGGAAGAAGATACCCTTTCTCAGGATTTAATTAAAATCACAAAAAATCTTCTGTTTTAAAAGTTTGTGTATGGCGACTTTTTTTTTGGTGCAGTAAATGCTGTTCTCTGGAGACTGCACATACTTTCTTTTTCTTTTTAATACCTAGGGATTAAATGATCCCTTTTGTAGTTAAGTCTGCAGTTTGACCTCCTATACTTCACTTCTGTTGGATTCAATTTTCCTGAGCTTGGTTGCTATTTGAAACCTGTGTTTAAGTAACTAATTTTTGCTTCATGAATGCTGAAGGTGACTAAGATCTTTATTTGTTAGGTGTGCATGAAGGTTTCATTAACTCTCTGAGAGAGTTAAAGGAGCATTTACGAGTTAGGGTAAATNGCCCCCCAACCCCCTGGGCTTTTATACCCCCCCAGTCTGCCTGGGTACATCTAGGGGCCCTTGGCTCCTGCTGTGTTTCCCAGTGTCCCTCACCTGGGTGTGTCACAGGTCTCTGTGCCCTTTGTTTTGCAAAGGATTGGCGCCAGTTCATGGCCTTTTGCCTCCGGCTGTGCCACGCAGAGCTCAGCCTGAGCTCCACTGCAGCTGCACCCCAAGCTACCTGCACTGAGTGTATTCCTTCCATACAGCATTACTACCAGTAACAAATGTAGTAGAATGATGGCTAACATGTTTGCCATAGGGCAGAAATGATTATCAATATGAAGTCACATATATTTCAGTAAACAAAGGCAGTAATGTTCATTGGCTACAAGTTACATAGTTCTGTTATTAGTTAGTATTCTACCTTCTGTTGGTTAAGTGATTCCCTCAGTTCTTAGGCTAATTAGTCCACATACTCAGTCTTTCTCTTGGGTTGGTGAGTTTCTTGGGTTGGTGGTCTGTGGTGTTTGCCGTCTCCTTTTGCCAGAATCGCTTTTTACCCAGTTGGAGCTGATTCAGCACAGTTGCTGAGTTGGCTTTGTTCATTTCTTCCTTAACTAGGGAGTTCTGCCAAATGTCATTGTGGTCTGTAAATTCTACATTCTTTGTGTCCACTATCAGTAGTGCATCACTCTCCCCACGCTTTGTTAACCTCCCCTGGCAACTGAGGTCATTGAAACACATTGAGCCCTAAATCTTAATAAGGCAATTCTACCAACACGTAATTTATCTCTCTGATACCTGGACATCACAGATAGTCTATTCATGGCTGAAAAGAGGAGTAGGTCTGTGGTTACCCTCCTAACTCAGGAGCTTAGTCTGATACTTGAGAATTTCTGTCAAGTTGGGCAGCTGTTTGGGATTCTTTTTGTGGTAACATAAATTTCTGCAGCTGCCCATAGTTTTTGTACCTGTCTAGGTGTTGCCTTTCCCTCTGTGAGCTTTATCACCATGTAGTTACAGTCTACAGTCTGTCAGAACTGGCTTTCCCCCAGCTGTCCATATTCTATTAAAACCATCAACCCTACCCCCAAAACAAACCAATTGCAGTAAAATTTTCAGCCATAGGTGGTATTTGTAAAGGTATAATTTTATTCTCCCTGTAGCTCATGGAAATGCATCTTACAAACAGCCATTTTTGTCATAAGGACATTAAAGATCTTTATGGAAAAAGTTACATGTGAATATTTGGGTTTTTTTTTTTGCAGGTTACTGATGAGCTGTTGGAAAAAATAGCATCAAGAAGCCAGAATATTACTGAAATAAATATTTCTGATTGTCGCAATGTATCTGATACAGGAGTATGCATATTAGCAATTAAATGTCCTGGGCTCCTAAGGTATACTGCCTACAGGTGTAAACAGCTTTCTGACACCTCTATTATTGCAGTTGCTTCTCAGTGTCCTCTTCTTCAGAAAGTACATGTGGGCAATCAAGACAGACTCACTGATGAAGGCCTGAAGCAGGTAACCATCTATTCCACAGATTTCTTCTGTAAATTTAGTATATTTCAGCTTAGCAAGTGGAAGAAGATACCCTTTCTCAGGATTTAATTAAAATCACAAAAAATCTTCTGTTTTAAAAGTTTGTGTATGGCGACTTTTTTTTTGGTGCAGTAAATGCTGTTCTCTGGAGACTGCACATACTTTCTTTTTCTTTTTAATACCTAGGGATTAAATGATCCCTTTTGTAGTTAAGTCTGCAGTTTGACCTCCTATACTTCACTTCTGTTGGATTCAATTTTCCTGAGCTTGGTTGCTATTTGAAACCTGTGTTTAAGTAACTAATTTTTGCTTCATGAATGCTGAAGGTGACTAAGATCTTTATTTGTTAGGTGTGCATGAAGGTTTCATTAACTCTCTGAGAGAGTTAAAGGAGCATTTACGAGTTAGGGTAAATCAAAAATGCTGTTGAGCATAAAGGCATTGTTAGCTACATATACAGCCAGTAAATGACTTAGTTCTTATGTGCTGCTCTTAGCTCCATTTTGTTGACTGTAGTTTGCAACTTCATTTTTCTTGTATGTAATTAGAATCTTTCTTATTTGCATGTAGTGTTTCAAAGCCTGAAAAGAAAGATAATTTTTAATGGGGGGTGGAGAAGCAGGAAAAAAAATCTTTTCTCCCATCTCTTCGTTTTAGTCAAATCCTGTTGTTGTTTATTTTCCCTTTGATTTCCTTAATTGCAGCTTGGTTCAAAATGCAGGGAATTGAAAGACATACATTTTGGGCAATGTTACAAGATCTCAGATGAAGGAATGATCATTATAGCTAAAGGCTGTCTGAAGCTGCAAAGAATATATATGCAAGAAAACAAATTAGTAAGTACTTACCCTGATTTTTTTTCTTCCCAAGGCATTTTGATTGTCAAAGCTTTCTCTTGCTCTTTATCTTTTCAAGATTTTCTTTAGAATGGCTGCTTTTTGCAAGTGAATTGCTTAAAAATGTTTCTGGCTGTGAAAATTGCAGTTCTGCAAAGATGGCTCAGAAGGTGATGCAAAGTACAAGTTAAGCTAAATGTATTAACTTCTTGTTTTTAACATGACATTTCAGGAGTAATTGTTTGGGAGATGCATGGTTTGTATAGGAAAGTACTTAGTTCATATGGAATGTTTATTTTGTTTCTGCAAGTGCAGTAAAAAGTGCAAACTTAGCTAAGCTAAAAGATATTTGGAGCTTGGGTTCTTGAATACAAGTGATACACTCTGATAATATTTTCTTGAATGATGTCACTTTCTCATCAAGATAAAGTAGGGTAGTGTGTCTGTGCTAGTAGCAGGAAGTTGTTGAGGAGTAATAAAACAATCTTGTGTCCTAATTCTAAGTAATCTCTGAAATTATGGTTTCTAGTGTAGAAAGACAGTAGCTTGTAAATGGTATAGCAGAATACTGACTTAGGGGTTTTTTAAATTTTGTATTATTTTTAAAATTTGTTTCTTGCAAGAAAGTAGTAAAACTTGCTTGCAGTCGAATTTTTAACTGTCAGCTAACTTCATGGTTATAACCTTTGTTTCAGAAGTGCTGAACTGGAACAAATTGTGTTTGTAAGAAAACAGCATACCTTGTATTCAAGAATCATTTGATATTTGGCTTCAAGTAGACNATAATAATATAAATAATATAATACCTTAATACATAATACTTACCTTAATACATAAAAAACTTTAAATATGAAAAAGAAAGAGAAATAAATGTTCTGAGAAGTCTGGAAGGAAAAACGGCTTCCTTTCTTCGCTGGAAGGAGAAAGGTAAGTAAATTCAAATTATTTATCTTTGAAAGGAAGAGGAAAACTTTCAAGATTTGCATAATTGTATGTGAAAGATGGCTTAATTGTAATTAAGAATGATGTATGTTTAAATAACTGCGTAAGTGCTTGATCATTGGAAAATACGTAGGCATGGTATTAGCTTTCCTTGTAGATACATCTTAGAGTTCTCATCATTGAAGTTATTATCCTCTTTATAGTGTGAAATGTAACCTAAGAAGCTGTTATTGCAGTTATTAGCACATAAAGACTTTGTGGTTTTAATATCCAAAATGTCATCGAAGTTCCTACTTAAAATGGGACATAGGAAGTATCTTAATTTTTTTTAAGGCAATAGTGAAATGTGCCTTTAACTTGCGCTCTACTTGGTTGCCTTCATTGTTGAAAACATGATTTTTAATTGGAAATAAGACAGAAATATTTGCTGTCAAATGAATAGGAAATTTCTCTAAATTTTGTCCCTTCTGGTATTTTTTCAAGTGACTAATCAAAACGGAATTTTTGCCTGATTTTTCATGTATATGCTTTCTTTTTTTAGTATCTAATTGTACTTAAATTCTCACCCATCCTTAATTTTTCAGGAGAAAGAAAAAGTCTTGTGGCACACTTGGTGTAGCTCTGTGAAATTAAAATTCAGCTCCATGAATCTTCATATGTACACATGAAATCAGTTGTGAAGCTGTTATGAACTCCAGGGTGTTGAATCCTTAGAATAAAATAACACTTGAACAATGCCGCTAGATGACAAAGCTGAAGAAGCTGCTGTGCTTTCCCCTTGCTAGGGGGAGGAGACTTTCAAGTCTGGCTGGCAGTGTAGTTTTGTGTGATGAACCAAGATAGCTTTTAAGAAGTTCTCATACAGTTGTAAAATAGAAACTTTTACATTCCAAAAGAAATGAAAAATACAGGGATTGTTTAATTGTTTAGTTGTGGAATTACCTTAGAAGGGAGTTTTGGTTGGCAAATGGTTTGTCAAATTCTGTGGGTTACTTTTCTCCCTTCTAAAAGAGTCTCCTTAGTATTTGTTGTGGCACATATTATGTCCTGCTCTTCTGGTGAAGAAGGTAGTTTGGGGAAATATGTATGTGTATGTTTTCNTTTCAGAAGTGCTGAACTGGAACAAATTGTGTTTGTAAGAAAACAGCATACCTTGTATTCAAGAATCATTTGATATTTGGCTTCAAGTAGACAAAGAGATGCTAATGCTTGAGATTGGTTTACATTAAAAAAAAATCTCAAATCAACAAAGAAAGAAAAAGGCAGCCAGTTATTGGTTTTGATCAGAACTGTAAAAAGTTGAAAAACAGGAGGTAGAGACCTAAACTTGAGATTTCTGTACAGTTCAGATGCAGAAAAAGGGTGTGTCCCTCCTCCTGTATTGGAACAAAATCTTGAATACTGTCTAAGTTAGTCCTTCTAATACTTACCTTAATACATAAGGTATATAATTAATATAANGAAATGTAACCTAAGAAGCTGTTATTGCAGTTATTAGCACATAAAGACTTTGTGGTTTTAATATCCAAAATGTCATCGAAGTTCCTACTTAAAATGGGACATAGGAAGTATCTTAATTTTTTTTAAGGCAATAGTGAAATGTGCCTTTAACTTGCGCTCTACTTGGTTGCCTTCATTGTTGAAAACATGATTTTTAATTGGAAATAAGACAGAAATATTTGCTGTCAAATGAATAGGAAATTTCTCTAAATTTTGTCCCTTCTGGTATTTTTTCAAGTGACTAATCAAAACGGAATTTTTGCCTGATTTTTCATGTATATGCTTTCTTTTTTTAGTATCTAATTGTACTTAAATTCTCACCCATCCTTAATTTTTCAGGAGAAAGAAAAAGTCTTGTGGCACACTTGGTGTAGCTCTGTGAAATTAAAATTCAGCTCCATTAATCTTCATATGTACACATGAAATCAGTTGTGAAGCTGTTATGAACTCCAGGGTGTTGAATCCTTAGAATAAAATAACACTTGAACAATGCCGCTAGATGACAAAGCTGAAGAAGCTGCTGTGCTTTCCCCTTGCTAGGGGGAGGAGACTTTCAAGTCTGGCTGGCAGTGTAGTTTTGTGTGATGAACCAAGATAGCTTTTAAGAAGTTCTCATACAGTTGTAAAATAGAAACTTTTACATTCCAAAAGAAATGAAAAATACAGGGATTGTTTAATTGTTTAGTTGTGGAATTACCTTAGAAGGGAGTTTTGGTTGGCAAATGGTTTGTCAAATTCTGTGGGTTACTTTTCTCCCTTCTAAAAGAGTCTCCTTAGTATTTGTTGTGGCACATATTATGTCCTGCTCTTCTGGTGAAGAAGGTAGTTTGGGGAAATATGTATGTGTATGTTTTCAAAATGAGTAAGTATTTGTTCTGTGAAATCAAAATATTCTGTGGCAGGAGAAGTGTACGTGATGATGTACGAGGGCTTTGTCTGTGTATTTGAAGTTCATGCATTGTCAGTATGCTATAGAAAGAGGACTCCTATCCCTGCCTTTTAAGCAACTGCCATAGCATCCATGTAAATAATGTAGTCTTGTGTTTTGTATTTTCCTGTTTGTTCCTTTCTCAGAGGTGCTCAGAATCACATGTGTGACTCTTACAGGCAATTTCTGTTAATTTCAAAATGTGTAGTGCATTACAGATAGTACATGATGGTTGAGTTTTCATGTAGGCTTGTCTCACACTAATGGATTTTACACTTCAAAAATACATCTAGGCAGAGGCAACCATCAGCTAAGTAATGCCTTTGTGAGTGTTACTTTGCAGTGAAATGTGTGTGGATCAGGCAACACAGTTCAGTTGCTTCATCTGTTGCTAAGTAACTCCATTATCAGGCTGCTGAGCAGCAACAGAGAAAGGAGAATTTATGTTCTAATTGTTGAATATGCTAGACATTTCATAGAAAAATAGACCGTTTCCTGTCTTTGAAGTGCTGATTATGTCATGGTAATAAGTGAAAGCTGCAATTAATAAATGGGACAAAGGACGTAGGAGGAAAAAGTTAACGTTGCATGGCTAACTTAACAACAGAAGGTTGTTGTTATTTGCATAACTGTTTGGGATTTGTATCTCTTCAAAACATGTTTATTTTTCCTCTGGCCTTTGAATGAAAGAATAATTATATGCTGAGCCTCTTTTCTGAAGCGTACTGGCCAAATTGGGAACCTAGTTAAAAAAAATTAACTTTTCAGGACTTACGAAGTGCCACAGTCTTGTCTCTCCTGATCTGTTCCCAAACAGTCTGATACAATTGAATAATCTCACGGAATTTCAGTGTAAATGAAAGAACAGATAATAGGTCTGTCTGGACAAAACTAGAAAATTTCTTAATTTCTTGGCTGAGTTTAGCTGGACTTATTTTATAGTTGTGACTGGTATGCTATAACTTCTGTGTTTGCATCATGTGAATGTTTAATGTGAATGAAGCTGGTGGAAGATGAACGGGTTAATTTCATTGTTATCATTGTACCAACTGCTTTTTTTATCTTTCCACCCCACATAGAGAGCACGTAGAGAGACTTCACTTCAGCTGCGAAGTCACAGAACTGCTGCCCACTAACACATAGTACTCTCCCTGAGTGGGGGGTACTTAACCTGAACTGCTTTTATTGCAACCTTGAATAGAAGGGTGGAGTCCTAAAAGGTTTTAAATGTTTTGTGAGATGCAGAACTCAGTGACTGCAGTGCACCCAAAGGGAAGGATTATCTCCAGAAGCTTTTGCCCAAGCTGTCTGTTTTCCTTATTACGAATGGAGTAGATCTAGATTTGGGAGGTCATTGTAGAGCTGTAGAAAAATCTTGTTCGCATCCTGTCCATTGCTTTTCTTTAATTGGGTAAGTTAATGGCTAAAATTATAATGCAATGGTTGCTGAAACGTTGGTGATAGTTACAAATTTGTTCCTCCCTATTCCACCTAGTGTCTGTTTTTTTTGTGGTGAACTAGATATGGATAATGAGAGAGATCATCTAAAGATAAAGCGAGGTGGAGTGTTAGATACTATAAGAGAATGACAACATTCCTACCTCTATACTTTCTTCCCTTGCTCTCTTTTCTCTTTTAGAAGCTCATTTAGGAGTAGATGGGCTACTATAGTAGCTGTTATGGCACCATTTCTTCCTTTCCAATAAAATGATGTCATGAAGTAGATCCTTAAAGACAAATCATTTGTTTGATGGTTTCCAAATGTGTTCATTAAGACAGTTAAATTCTAACTTGGCCATGTTTCTATTTCTTTGTTAGACTCTTGACTCTTCAATTTCAAGATGACCACATTTTGGCGCAGTTGCCAGTAAGCTTGATATGTGATAACACTTTCAAAGTAAATATTTTACAGGTGGCTATTTAACAATTTTTTAAGACGAGTATTCTGTAAGTGTTCTGTTTACCTTTGCAGTTTGCAGCAGATAAGAGTTGAAATTCAAGTCAGCTGTGATGCTGTGTTTGATAGAAACTACGATGCCTAAGATATGTGAATAATAAACTTTAGTTTCAGTAGAAAAGGATTAAGATAGGCTAAACAAAACATTACAGTTTTGTCACACAATTAAACAGTTAACATATGCTTTTAAAGCATTGACGGGAATCAACTTAGTATAAAATGCGTAGGAAAAAAACTGAATATTCATATTTTCTGGCTGATCAGCATTGTGTAATCTCATAAATTTATTTTTGTCCTTTAATGATATTCCCCTCCCCACTTGTGTCTTTACTTTGGGAAGAATTTCCATTCCTGCTTTGTACTTGACATCTACAAAACGCTTACGTCAGCACTGTACCCTGTGTCACAAACATTGAGAAGAGAGAGTATTTTGCTTTGAGTTTAGCCCAGGCAAATTGTTTCAGGCAGAAAGTCACTATTTTAAGGCATATAAACTGCACACTGTCAATTGTTTAGACTATATGGAAATAACTTACTTTGTTTCAATGGTAACAAGCAAATGAAAGAGATTTTTTTTGAAAAATATTCCAAAAGAATGTAATTTCTGTCCTTTTTCCATTCCCCACAATATATTCCATATGCTATTCCATTTTTTACATACAGTTGCTTAAAACTGTTCTTCTACTTGGAGGAATTTCAGGAAAAGAATTGCTTCCCCGTGTTTTTCAGGCATGCTTTCCCAAAATACTTTTGAACTACTTTATTTCATTATTTGAGGTTTTGAAAAAAGCTGCAGTTTTTCCAGACTTCCCTCTTCAATTACTGTTTTTACAATTAAACCCCCACGTTCAGCAGGACCCTGTTGCTGGTTTTCTTTGCAGGCACAGGCACCTCCTCCTCGTTCAGACATGACCTAGGTTTCCTGGAGCAGAGTCTCAGACATTGGATTTATGAAAATAACTGGTTTAATAGAGTGGTGCAGCATCAGGTCACCTAAGGTTGGGTGCCTTCAAAGGGGGACCCAGAGCAAAGAAAACCCCAGGCAATTATACCCTTATGACTTATGCCCCCATCTCTTACACACTCCTCTTATGCCTTGTTCTAATGGTGATTTTTGGCTTGTTGTCTTCTAGCTCTTTGCTGGATCGCCATGTCCACCACACAGGCAGGCCCTTGATTGCTTGTCTTGTTGAGTTACAGCTTCTGCTGACACCTGTAGCCTTCTTATTTTCTGTTTTTTTTCTGGGGCACCTGCTCACTGGCAGAGCATGGAAAGCTAAAAGAACCCACTATTCTTAAGATAATAAACAATGCCTAGCAACAACTAAAACATCACTGTGTTATCAATATTATTTTTCATACTAAAGCTAAAATAAAGCACTCTGCCAGTTCCTAGGAAGATGACTAAGCAAATTAATTATTCTGGCTGAAAGCATATCTAGGTCTACATTTACAGCTTTTGGCCTAAGTCTGCAGCAAATCCAGCTACTGATGCTAGGCAAACAACACAATAAATCACACAGCTTCATAACTTTGTGTAGCTCATTCTACTTAGGACTTGTTTATGCTGAATAACTAGCATCTCTCAAAAACTAGTTGCTTGCTAAAATTATATATACATATTCAGGAAAATTCTGGAGTCATGGAATGGTTTGAGTTGGAGGGGGCCTTAAAGAGGTCTGGTCCCAGCCCCAGTACCACTACACCAGCAGGCCAGGTGGCTCAAAGCCCCATGCAGCCTGTCCCCTTCCAGGGATCGGGCAGTCCACAGCATCTCTGGACAGCCTGTCGCAGTGCCTCACCGCCCTCACAGTAAAGGACTCCGTGCATACCAAGATTGATTTCTCTGCTGTGTACACTGTATTTTATACCTTTGGATAATGATGTTTCATCTTCTGTCAAGTATTAAATTAGAGATTTCTAAAGCAAAAACTTCGTGCAGGTGACATGCTGGTAGTATGCCCTAGTAATTATCGATAAAGTCCCTCTTGTATTTTAGTTTCTTAAACACTTTACAGATGCACCAAAACCACCAAATGTACCATAAATGTAAGGTTCAGGACTTTAAAAATGTGCTAAACAGCTATACTGATTCTGAGATGAGGTATGGGAAGTCATGCTTTCATAAGAACCATGTGAGACATCTGTCTGGTAGTAAAAACGTTACGGAAAAGTTTGTCTTTTGACAAGGTCTTCTGAAACATTTACTTTATTAATGTTTTTAACAACATAAAATAATTCAGTCAGTTTTTTAGAAATCTAAGTGATAGAACCTTATTTCTCAGAGTTCTTTTTTT
>VWZQ01010469.1:92529-107447 GCA_013397015.1 Myiagra hebetior | reverse complement strand
TTTGGCAGCTTTAACTAATATGCCTAGGTTTTGTCTTGGAAAAATAAAAATAAAGCTCCTTGGTCATAGGTTTTGGATGGGGCTTTTTGCTTGTTTGCTTTTGAGGTGATCATTTTATGATCATTTGGAGAATATAGCTTGAAGATAAAAGAAAGTGAGAGTTCTGGAAAAGCCTTGCAATCTGCAAGATGGTTAAACAAACCTGCTTTCCCAAGAAGTCATATATTCTGTGATACTGAAAAGAGACTTTATAATGGGTGCTGTTAAGCTTCACTCCTACTTTTTCCATGGTTCTCCCCTAAAGTTGAAGCTAGGCCTAATCAAAGGATAGATCAGTTATTTTATAAGTGATGCTGCTCTCCAAATACATCCAGTCTTACAGCCCATTCTGGCTTTTCTCCTGGAAAAGAGTGGGGATTGGCAGTCAGATTTTCCCCAAACTGATGTTTGTTTATTTGTGTTTTTTTTTTCCCCCCCATTTCTGGAACATATTTAAGTCACTGGTGTAATTAGTATTATTTCTGAGAGTGATTGTAAGCCATTTTTATCATAGAGGATTGCTAATTTGTGCCCCACATGATCTTGTCTTTAAAACAGAAAATTACTGAAGTAATAGATGAGTGTGAAATAAAAGGAATAGATTATGAGCATCAGACTAACTTGTGAAAATTAATTCTTGAACATGTGCCCTGGTGTATAGGTTCCTCAAAATGAAAGGAGGAGAGGAAAATCACATCTTAAAACATTGAGTTTCCTGATAGGAATTTTGAAAAATGGGTTTGGATTCATCTCTAGAAGTGAAATCTCATACAGCTATACAATACAATGAGAAAAATTAATTCGTTGCTGAGCTGGAATGCTTTTGCCATAGGTAGACTTTGGCCATATAGATTGCAGGTCTAAATTTACAAAAATATGTTCATGTTTTATTCTATGCTACCATTTTATAAGCCATTGATTTCAGTGAAAAAAACCTGTCTTTAAAAAAGACAAATCTGTTTAGCAGAGTAAATACTAAGAAATTACTAGTAGATAGGCTGTCACTCAGTGATGGTGCACCATTTATAAATTTATGAACTTATCACTGAATTTACATGTATTCCAGTGCCTTGATGAAATCCAATCTATTGTATTAACACTGTGATTTTTATCAGCTAAAATAAGTCTTTATCAGTCCGTTTTTAAACTATTTCTGCCTGAATTTATGAGCCTAAGTCAGTACTTCGACTATTTAGAGGTGAATTACACAGATGGAGAAGTTTTAAATGACTCACTATCTAGTAGCTGCTGTTTGTACAGCTCTTGAATTACTGTTGTGATTAAAGGTATTTTGGTATGCCAAAATGTTCTTTGTTCTCCTCCTATACAAAACTTAGGTAAGTAATTTAAATACCAATTTATAAAGTGTTTAGATTTAAAGTTAGTTGAGGTAAATTGTATGCATCTGCAGAGGGTGAAGAATTCTATTATGTCAATTTTTTTTTTAAAGGCACAACACACAACATTATTTGTGAGTTGCACAGCGTGTTGCCAACGTGTGATGAGTTCCGATGGATGGAGGCTGACAATTCAACCTCAATATTCTATTCCTTTTATTAAGAAAGTGTTTTTTCTGATGACTGTGGACTGCTTCAGGGAATGGTGTGGTGTGAGGGCAGGAAAGGTGCAATTTTCCTCTACCTAATTATTGTACATTAAAGGGGAACTGTTTATTTGTTGCTGTAATCAAGTTGATCTGTGGAATGGTTTTAGAGTCTCTTATCTATTTGAAAACTCTCCCTGCTCTCCAGTCAAGCAAAGAGAAACAATATTCCAAAGCTTCAGATAAAGGAAAAAAATCAGACTCTTCTGTTGATTGAGAATTTTGATTTAACAGTAGCAGCATTAAATGCTGACCTTGATTAAAAATAAAAAACAAAACTATTATATGAAAGATAGTATTTTTTTGATTCCTTATAAAACTATATTTTTGTATAGCCATATTTTTTCCTTACCATTTCTCCTCTGAAATCTAAATGATTTTGTAAATGTTTTATCCTTGTTATTGAGTCTAATCTAGTTGTTATACAAAGAGCATGTCATTTGGTAGCTGACTCATTTTTTCTGTATAGTGCAAATGGTATTGAAAATGTTTGCTGAAAGTTATTATTTGTCTCACAAAGATTTTAGTTTTTTTTTCTCTTTTTATTCTCTCTTGCAAACTGTTTGAAGGAGGCAAAGGGCTTCTGTCTTTGCAGACCGTAATTCCTTTTCAAATTCAGGTAGTAGATTACAATTATGATGCAACCCCGTAATTTTCACCTTGTTGCTATTCAGTGTTATTGCAATCCTTTTAAGTTCACTGAAGTGATTTTTTTTATTTCCCCCTGAAGCATTCCTTCTGTTGAGCACTTTTGTCTTTGCCTTATGTACTTTCACAGTTTATTTTCAGTTTTCACTTACTGACACCGAGTTTGTTCAAGGTCAGTTTGTTTAGCTTCATCTATCTGATACCATTAACACTGGCATCCTCACCCAGTAAACATAAACAAGGTTTCAAAAAGATTGTTTTGCATCAGAATGGATGTTATTACTTCCATCAACAGGGAAGAGAAATGATCAGCAACAATCCCTGAGTTAGGAGGATATCACCCTGAGCTGATAGTAGGATCTGCTCTGCTCTGCACAAAGCAGTTATTCAGTCGGATGTGACCTGTAAAGTACCAGCAGGAAGATAAGTATGTGGAGGGTGTTGGCTTGTGGGTTTTTACCTTTCCCCTTCCTACCCTCTCATAGAGAGAAACGTGTACTTGCACATTTGCTTCTTGCAGTTAGTCGTCTTTTCTATTAAAGTTATAATTTCAATGAACTTTTAATCTGTTTCTGGAAAAGTGTCGAGCCCTAAATGCCTGTCATCTTTCTAATTATTATTTTAATTGTCTTTCAAGATTGCTAAATTTAAGTTTTGTTCTTTTTTCCATTGCCTGAGGTTTGTTTCCTTAATTCCAGAACAGTTGAAGTATTTGTCATCTAGGCTACATTTAAGGCTTCACATAGTCTGCCATATGCAAAGATATCTCATCAGTTTGAATCATGTGCATTTTGTTACAGTCTGTTCAGATAAGCCTAGAAATATTCAAGATACTTTGTTTTATTTTCCTCAGGTATTTCCAGTGTTTTTTTTATCCTTATGATTTTCTTTTAAGTTCTGTAGCTTTGTATTTCAATTCAAATCAGAGAGAGATCTCTCATTATTCTTGAGAGAGATCTCAGATTCTCACAATTTTGTATACTTACCCTCCCTGTATTATTTTGCTTTGAAGATCTATTTTTTTACCGATTATATTAATCTAATAACCCACTTCTAGGTTAAGTAAAAACCTATTTGCAACAAAGATGATGTAGGTATAGACACTAACATATAAGACCAACTTTTCATAAAAAATGTGATTGTTTTATTTGAGAAAGCTGAATTTTATCAAGAAACCATTGTTAGATTAAAAACTATGAAAATAATGGCTTTTCTTAAGGTAGCCAGCTTCTTTACTACAGTGAAGTGTTCTTTAAAGAGAAATTGCAGTGCCTTGGTGTTCCCAAATAATGCCTAGCACAAATTCTGACAAATTCATCTGTTGCGACTTCCTTTAACTGTTACGGTTTTTGTGTGACCTTGGAAGAATGGACTTGAGTAAATCTTTCCGATGCTAATATAGTGGCCTGGACGTTCCTGATGGAAAAGGGCTGAAAATGAGAGACCTAATTTTCTATGTATTCTTTCTCTTAATTTCAGGATTTTTCTAAGATGCATGGGGGATATCAGTGAGTTATGGTGCTCTATTGCTGTGCATAATTATCTTGCCATGAGAAGTTCAGCTGGCCTCAAAAGAGGACAGTTAGCTTCTGGAGTTTAAGTGTTACTTTTGAGAGGCAATAAAAAAATTTGTGGAATTTTCAACAGAACTTAGTTAAAAATTAATAATGACTGGAGGTACTGATTTCTGAATTGTGGAAGTGTTAATTAGACCTACAACTCTTTTGAATATCTGATTTAAGTTTTGGAAGTTAAGCAGTTTACATAATTGAGCTCCTGTACTCGCACTTAGGTGTTCAAAAAGTTATTTTAAAATGGTTTTAATATGCTCCAAATACTTTTAATATGCTCAGTTCCTATTAATTTTGAAGAATGATCATGCAACACTCCATGGAAGTCAGGAATCTCTTATTTAGGGTATTAAATGTGTAATATTTAATATTAGGCTCTGACCCATGTCATGCAAATCTGTGCTTATATAGGAGTGGAAAGCTAAGATTGTATCCTTTGTGCTATGAGTTTCACTTCTTTGGCTGGACTTCCAGACCAAAAAAGATTGTATATCTTTCAAATATATACTACACTGAAATTTGTACAACAATACCACATTTAATTACAAAACTAAACCAAAATTTATGTTATTATTGTGTAGTATGTGAAAACCTGTTTAGTTTTTTTTTTTAATATTCTCCAAGTAATGTGATCTGATTTAATGTCCTCCTCTATTTTTCTTTACTTGCTGTTAAAGCACCCGGTTGCAAGGAAGAAGTGAATATAAAGAACTCGCTCATTTAACTCTCAAACACTTACTGTCAATAAAATGAAAATCATATCCTGTTTCTCTCACCTTCTCTGCCCTTCTGGTGGTATGAACCAGCTGGCCTTTTGTGACCTCCTCCAACATCAGTTGGAAAACTTCAATAATAATAGTTGGGGGAGAAAATGTGCCTCTCAGTTTAACTAGAGGACATTCACTGCCTTTTCTTTTACAGGGAAAGAGGATTTAAACAAACTTTCCATAACATTTGTTGGTTGTGTATTTCATAGTAACCACCATGAAGTTCACTGCATTTAAGGAGACGATGAAGCCGAGATGAAAAGATATAAATTCATGAAGGCTCAGCTTCACAGCTGGTGTATAATCCTTTCTGTTGTCACTGGTGCCCTGGCCTCAGTACCCAGCAGAACAAAGGGAGCTGAATTGGAAATGGTGGGAGCTGGGGAGCCTCTCGCTGGCAGCACAGCTCATGGCCATAGGCCTTGTCAGGGCGCAGTGTGATACCCTTTATTCTGGGTGACAGATGCGAGGTGGGTTCTGCGAGGGGGAAGTCATTACTAGTGTGAGGGCAGTGTCAGATCAAAAGTAACCAGTGATCAAACAAGGTAAAGGGCTGCGGAAAACAGGCTTTCTGTCTGGCCTCAGCACCTGCCGGATCACTGAGGGGAATAGGCCTTGTGTGTCAGGTTACGCTGATTCCCTTTGATGTACAGTGAATAAGTGAAGATGGAAACTGAAGGGGAGAGGGAAGAGTTGTATTTCCCATTTCTTCAGGGCAATTGAAGGTGCTTTTTTATATAATGCTGGCATGGACTTCACAGCTGAAAAAAATCTCCAAAAGACCCCTGTAGGAAGTAAAATGTTCAGGGCTTGGGGTTTTCTCTTTCTAGCCCAATCTCACTGATGAATTCTTCAATGGTGCTGCATTTTGATGACCGAGGATAAAATATGAAATTTATATTAGATCATAATATTAATATTCTAATATTAATATTATATAATAATATTAAAATTAAAATATTTGGAACATTTACATAATATTATACTATATTTCTTTAAACAGAGAGCTGTAGAAGCATACGCTGTAAGTGCATACAATGTTTTTTCTGTGGGGACTTTTACTATAACTCAGATGATATAAAGTCTGGCTAACTACAAAGTAACAATAAGTGATTACCTGTAAACATTTCAGGTATGATAATAAGCTGTACTTGGTGTTCCACAAAGAGACTTCCAGTTCTGAAATACTTACCCGTATATATGAACACCTGCAAAACCCAAGTAATTTTGTAACTCCCATGTATTTTTGTGGTGTTTCATGACATAATTCTGTAAATTAATATATTTTATTAAGCAAACTTCCTTGTACTTAAGATAATTTTCTCATTTCTGCACCTTTTTTATTTGGTTAAGTATATTTTACAATTCATTTTGTTATGGATGGCTTTCTTTATACAGCTTTGTAGTAATACAAATCTATTAGAATATTGTCACATTTCAATTACAAATTTATTTTTCTACACTCAAAATAAAAAATATCTGCATGCAGGTGAAAAAAATTGTAGCCAAGTCAACTATTAGAAATAGTTCTGTAGTTTAACAACTACATTGTCCTTTTTGCTGCTAACTATGATCTAAGTTTTCTGCGTATTTTGAAAAAGATTCCCAACTGGCTCCTCCTCTTCTCTCCTCTCCTCTCTTGTCTCTCCTCCTTCTCGTTCTCCTCCTTTTCTTTTTTTTTCCCCCATAGAATAGTTTGTGTGGGAAGGGAGCTCACGAGTCACCTGGTTCAAATTCCCGGCCATGGGCAGGGACACCTTCCACCAGACCGGGTTGCTCCAAGCCCCATCCAACCTGGCCTTGAACACTTCCAGGGATGGGCCACCCACAGCGACCTTGGGGCAACCTTACCAGGGCCCACCACCCTCACAGTAAAAAGTCTCTTCCCAATATCTTATCAAAACCTACTCTTTTTCTTGAAGCTATTTCCTCTTGTCATGTTATTCCATGGTCTTGTAAATAGTCTCTCTGCATCCTTCTTGAACCCTTCAGGTAGTGGAAGTCACCCCAAAGGCTTTTGTTTTCCAGGATGATCAATCCCAGTTCTCTCGGCCTTACCTTATAGCAGAGGTGCTCCCTGCCTCTGATCACTTTTGTGTCCCTCCTCTGGACTCACTCCTACACATTTATGTCCTTGCTGTGCTGGGACCTCAGAGCTGGATGCAGCACTGCAGGTGGAATCTGACAGGAGTAGAATATAGGGTATTTTTGTCTTAATGAGTGTGTGTTGTGGTTTTTGTTAAACCTGAAAGTGTGGCTGTGTGTATATTGCCAGGTATTTCAGAAAGTAAAAAAGTGCATTATAATCTTCCTTGATAAATAAAAAGAAAGAAACCTAATTAAAAATATTCCAGCAGTTTTATTATCAGTTTGGAAAGTTTTATATAGTTCAGTATTAACTAAGAAAAATTGAAATGTCCTGTGCAGGTCTGTAGTATTTGTACTGTTACTATGGAAAAAACCCAACCTGGTGTTCTGAGCTCAATCTTTACTTTTATGGCAGGCCTTTTCTTCTTGATCTCAGCTTTCATGCAACTTCTCAAGCTTTACACTTGCATTCATTGATCTTAGAGTCTTCCATTTCAAGTGACCATGTGGTTTAAAATCAAAATAATACACATTAACTGCAATAAGTAAGTAGTATTCAAATATCTTTTAGAGAAAAATTATATTTAGCTTGGTTTGTTCTTTTAATCTCTGAGATGAAGAAAAATAGCTACAAATCCAAAAAAAATTTTCAGAATATATTTTTGTATTCAGAGAGAAAGCCGTATATGGTTTTCATCCTGCTGCAATCTAGATAAATGGGAATGAATTTGCTATGCATTTGCTCCTTCTTTATTTTATTTCTGTTGTTTTTATTATTAAATAAAATGGCACTTTTAATGTTCCTGTGAGCAGTAAAGTATACAGCTTCAGCTGCAGTGCCATCTGAGTCCTAGTAATCATTTTGACCTAAAAATTTAAAACTCTATTACATTTTGCCTATGGTTTTTGTTCTCTAACAGATTTATCATTTCACGTGTAGCTTCAGGTGATGTATTTATCTTCTGAAAGCTTAATGTTCCAATTGGCAAAAATTAAAACTCTAGCCAAAATAAAAATGTCTTCCTACATTTGTTCTACATCCTGTCTGGATGTAGAACCACTTGAATAAAACTAGTACAAGACCCGTCTGTAGGAGGTAGGCTATATATCTTTCTTTATTTTTTTATTTTTTAGTTTAATTATTTCTTTGCATCAGTATAAAATCTACTACAGCTACTTTGTAGATTTTTTTAGCTCTAGCCTATACCTACAACCAAACAACAACAACAAAAAAAGAGACACCAGAAATGGCACAGATTTTATAAAGAAAGCTGCCTTCTGTGTTGGGCTAGCTTTGTTTACCCTGCAATTTTCCCCCCACTACAAAGCAAAATAATCCTTTGCATTGTTAAAGTAAAAGTTCTGAACAAATCTTAGTTAGGGACACTGAAATCCTCTCTCTGGGAAGTTAGCCTTAGAGAAATTTGGGTACATGAAAAAATGGGTAGATGAGAAAAATATGACTAAATAATGCATGTATACAAATATCCCAGAGGTGGATGCCAGGAGGATGGTGCCAAACTCTTTCCAGTGGTGCCCAGTGACAGGATGAGGAGCAATGGCCGTAAATTAAAATGCAAGAAGTTCCACCTCAACATGAGGTAGAACTTTCCGCTGAGGGTGGCAGAGCATGGGAACAGCTGGCAAGGGAGAATGTGGAGTCTCCCTTTCTGGAGATATTCCAACCCCACCTGGACATGTTCCTTTGTCACCTGCTTCAGGTGGCCCTGCCATAGCAGGAGGGTTGGACTGGGTCATTTCCAGAGGTCCCTTCCAACCCTGACAATTCTGTGATAAAGGGTAGATGAATATTCTTATTACATAGATACAAGCTAATGAAAACATTAGGTCTCAAAAAGAATTAGAATGTAAATCACTCAGCCTTTTTAGCTAGTAAATTGCTATAAGGATCTGAGTCAAATATTTCTTCTCATTGAAAATAAACAAAAGAACAGAGAGACTTCCATGAGCATCCATGTCCAAAATCAATGGTTCCTGGTATTTATGGTGTTGTAATTGGAGAGGGAAATGCCAGATTTAGTGTATTTTAGCTGATACAGCTTGGGGGAAGAGGAAATTGGAGGGGAAGATAGATTTAGAACACTAAATAAAAATGCATCTACATATCTAATGTATTAGAAAAGTCACTTAAAAGACAGATAACTATTGAAATATGTACTAAATGAAAGGAGGAAATAAATGTTTTCTGAAGTTTGAAGTTCTGAGTTGGAGTCATGTAATGGTCATTATTACTATTAATACATTCAAGAATCTTTTGAAGATGCTGCTGTCTCTTAATCTGGTATAAGGCTTGTTTATATCATTTACTGTGCAAAAGCATTGCTGTGGTAGAGGAACCATAGAAACTTAAAGAAGTCAGAATGGTCTCTGTTCAACACCAGTTCACTACATAGCACAAGGCTTGCCATAATGTCATTTGGATGCGGTGCATTGGTATGTATGCAGTCATCCATTAGTAATAAAAGCATATATTTTTTTACTTACTGAATTAGTTCAGAATTAGTTTGCATACTGACAGATGTTTAATTTTGTAGTCTTTTGAAAACAGTATGGAGTGCTTCCCCTGTAGGTTCATGCTACAGTGTCTTTAACTCTTTTGAGCTATCTGATAAATGTATCACAGTTTGAGAGTGTAATTTGAGGTATTAATTTGGGCTGATTCATTACTTTGGATGTCCAGAGAGATGTTCTGCTATGCCCACCGGGTTTGCTTTTATTCATAAGGCTTCTTCTTACATATAAAACTATAAATGTTTCAATTTCAGTTTTGTCCTTTTAGCAAAAAACAGGCCATGTCCTGTGCCAGCTATTGCTTAGCTAATACTGAAAGTACAACTCTATGTGTGTTTGATGCTTTAGGTACTTCCTTCAGTAAGATTTCTGTAACAGTGATACAATTCATGTTATGAACAAGATAGATTTGTGTCACAGGACATCATGACACTGTTTGGTAAAGCTCAGTTCCAGAATGAATAATTACAGCTCGCTGTGTGTTCTGGAGTATTTGAGGACATAATTCAACAAAGGCTCCAACAGAAAACCTGTATAGTATCCTACTGATTTTGGTGTTTTGTGTATTGGGGCTTTCTGGTGGCTGTTTTTAGGTTTGTTTGCTTTGGTATGATTTTGGTTTAGTTTTATTTGAGCTTTTGTGTGTGTTTGTTTGCTTTGGTTGGTTGGATTTTTTTCTCTCCATAAAACCACTGAGCTGGCACAGTGTGCTTTCTTTATTGTTGCTGCAATACATTTGCACAAAGTCTGGTCCTATAATGGAGGGCAGAGCTTATTGTTAAATATTCCAAGCTATTGTTAAACATTCCATGAAATTTTGAATGTGACAAAAATAACGCTGAAGTTTAGCACAACAGAAACTCTGTAGATATAAAGATGAAGATCCTTTTGATCTGCAAACATATGCTTTTGATGTGTCGGCTGTTCATGTACTGACTAATGACAGCATACCTCTGATCCACATGAATTGCGTAGGGTATGTGTAACTGATGAAATGGTGTCTGTTACAGTGAGATGAATGTCTCTGTGTATTTCCCTTGATGGCAGCATTAGTAATATGTGCAATCTATTTTCAAGGATTCGGTTAAAATGACTGCTCGAACATAATTTCAGTAAATTTAAAAGGGCTGTTAAACTCTGTGTTTGTTAACAGTGAGTACCCCAGTGATTGTATTTCCAGCATAAGGATGGTATTTGTACTGCAAAAAAGGGCTGCATACTGACTTTGGAAACTGCACTGCAGTATATCTTAATAACCCTGCTTGAGCATTCTCTACTTCAGTGAAAAAAACAACTCCACGTTTTTGAGTACTCTTTAACAGTTGGAGGGGCATCTGTTTGCAATAGGGTGTCCTTCAGGCAGTTAGATAAGACCCTATAGGTGTACCAAAGTGTTGACTACCACTTCAGTTTTTTATCTGTTTTCCAGAGTGCAGAGAATGAACAGGAGGGGAGGGGTGGGAAAAAGGAAAGCTTGGACGTTTTCCAAGGCCCCAGTGTCTGTGTATGAGGAGTTATAATTACAGGCTGGGAGGCTGACTTTTATTGGGCAGGCTTTTCTGGTGGACTTAGAGCCCCCCTCCATCCCTGCCCAGGTGGTAGCTGGCTTTCATAGCCGGAATTGCTTGACATTCTCAGACATGGCTAAATGGGACCTTGGCCCCGGGGTTCACATGCTGCCAGCTGGAAGAAAGTAACAAATGAGAGCAGATGACAAAACAGACGTGCATAGTGAGAGAGGGGAAGAGGAAAAAGAAAAACAAAAGGTAGGAATAAGAAAAATAGAGAAGGGAAATCACTGGGGAGGAAGGGATGATGAAGAAAGGAAATGGCAGCAAATACTGAGCTCTAGGAAGTCTTATTTGTATGGAAGGAACTCTCTTTGTTGCTGCACAAAATGCAGTAGCATTTGCTTCTCGATAAATTATTTTAAAGTAGTAGTGTGCTTTATAATGATAAAACAGCTATCAAGGTGCTGAAATTTGAGGGGCATATAATGGTATTCTATGTCAAGGCCATATGGCTGTCGATTCTCTTATAATAGTTTTGCTGGGTGCCTTGTAGTGTTCGTTTTTGAAAAGTTTCTTTAAATACTTGTTTTGGTCTGCTTTTGTGCTTGTATAAGTTATATCTTCGAGGTGGCAAAATACTCAATAATTTAAAGATCCCTTAACTTTGAAAATGGATTCTAATAAACATCACAAAAATTATTTATGAAGAAAGATGAGGGAAATTAAAATGGAGAGCAGTAGATCTTAAAATGAATGGTAAGAAGTCCTGCACTTGATGTGCTAACATGCTCTAAATTACTTGGTTTTATGTTATATTTAAGTCTTTGTTTACTGTTCTGAAGGGAAAGGATGCATCTCTTTTTTTTAGATTGGATTGTTTTTCACACAAAAAACCTGTTTGTAGTTAATGGTGCTGTTCCCTCAAATTCTTTTTTGGTCTAGATTTTGTATATATTAAGTTTCAATCCTAACAAATTAAGTCAGAAATTTGCCATACATTGCAAGTTTGAGTATTGATCTCATCTAATTAACTTTGATTCTTAAGATGCCATAAATTGTCTTAACTAAGTATCACAAACATCTCAGATTCTTTTTTAAATTTTATTTTTTGAATGCAGAAGCATTTTAAGTCTTTGATTGTGTTTGAGCATGGTAAATACCAGGTTACACATGTGCTGTGTGCACTGGCTACTTTGAACATGGTATGTTTTATCCTTTTTATGTTTAAGACTATCCTGTCGTACTGGCTACAATATGAAGTAGGTTTACTGCATGAAGCTATCATAAATGTGGAACAATTTGAAGTACAAGTATTTGTCTGAACTTCTAAAAGGGTAAAAGGCAGTAGGTATTAAATTAAAAAGTGGAATGCATTATGCTTTCAACTATAATACACCACAAACACAGTCTGCACATAGTTTGACAGTACTGAGACCTATCATTCACTTCTGAATTTGAAAGCTCGTCTAGAAATCTTTATTGATTTAATAATAGAGAAAACAGGTAATGTGGGTAACTGCTGTAGCTTGTTCTAATCCACTGTTTTTCTATACTGCCCTTGGTGACCAGTTGTCTGCTGGTTAGTCTTGCACTGCTAAAGCATAACTAAAGCAGTGTTTAGAGATTGATTGAGAAGGGTGAAACACCAAGTAGCAATATGAAGATGGTTGGAAATGTGGAAATCAGTATTTTAAAGTTTATTTTAAGCATGAGTTATAGTCATGTAAGGGATAGAAAAATCCTGTTGCAGACTAGTACAGTTCCAAAAAAAAAAGTGATTGTGGGTGGGAGATGCATGAGATTTGGTAGATGAATTTTTAAAGGCTGATTTGCTCATCAGGTTCAGTGAAATCTAATACTTTGTTTTCCTCAACCATCTAATCTGCTTTTACTCTTTAATTAATAAATTTGCTCAATCCATTAAGAAACTTTACAGTAAAGTATAGTGATAGAACATAGTCGTGCAGCTCTCCAGGTAATTCCAGTGTACCAAGATCTGTAGCCTCACAAATGACTAGTTCATCACCTTGTGAATATGTTTAATTACAAATTAGTACTGGTCACTTTTGTACTGTCAGAAGAGCTTTTGTATAAGTTAACAGTGAAAGTTAAATGAATGAATGTAACCAAAACATGTTTGTTTCTCAGCTATAATTTGTCAGGAGAGGGTCGGAGCAGGTTCTTAAATTACAATCTTGTATAATTTACTGTACATTCATTTTCATATTACTGGCTTATTGTGGTGCTTCATATTTGCAAGATACCTGAATGAACTGTTTATCAAAAATGAAGAAAACCTACGAAAACGTGATTTGGTGGTCATGCCTCTCTTCCTAGTGCTGTTCTTGTGACAGACAACACTTTTTCTTAAATATGTTAGTAAGATCTCACTTGGCATATTGTTCACTTACGATGATTTGATCCTAATTCCCTGGAGTTTTAATTTCATTACTGTTCTATAATTTCAATATAAAACATGAATGTAATAGAAATGTATAATCATGTACATTAGCTGTTAAGTTTTTTTTTCTTTTCCATTTCCCTGGGACATGCGCTAGCCCTGTGTGTACATTCCATATCTTTTTGTTCTTCTGTAACTGTAATCTACACTTAAACCATTTTGGACATGTCAAACAAGGCTCCAGCTTTTCTTTGGCAGTTGTGGTAAGTAATGAACGTAAACAACTCAGCTCAAGTAAGAAATGTTTGCTTTGTGTGTTGTTAAGTCACACCATAAATGTCTACAAAATAAAGAACAAGTAAATTAAATCCTTTGAAAGGGATGTATGTTACTATCTTTTCTGTATTTACTAGCTCAGAAATGTTAGTTTGAAGTTGAATGCTAAAAATGTTAACAGAATACCAAAAAAATAATGGAGAGAAGTTTTCTGGGTCCACTTTTCCTGTTTGCTTTCTATGTTTTGAACTTTTTGAGACTGTATGTAGCTATATGAAAAATTATTATTTTTATTAAGCCTCTTTCATGTAGCCTTTTAGGACCAAGCTTTCATTAGAGGTATGATGCTCTTAATTTTCAGCTTTAACTAGAAAATTATTTTTATTTATAATTCAAAAAAATACTATTCTATTTTTGTGTGTGTGTGCAGGGACTCTAAAGGCTGTGCTAAATTTATTAAGATGCTTGTTTTAAAAATCTAAATAAGTTAGTTTACAATTAATAAATTGTATTTGAACATACTTAACTGCACAGAATGTATTCTGGTTGTTCAACTTTTCCTTTTCAAATTTTTTTAGTTTTTATTTTACTTACTTATTTTAATAACAATAATGTTACTGCATTTACTGAGCTTCCCATGAGCAAAAAGAACTTGCAGATTATGCACGTCCTATCTAACAGTATGATTATTGTCAAAAACTTGAGTTGGGTTTTATTTTTCTCCATTTTCAATTACAATGCTGGAGATCAATATTAGTGAAAGGCTACATTTTGCTCATTGTACTTACTGCTGCCTTTTGTGAAGTGCATAAGATGGAAATTACAATATCATAATCTGTGTTTTTAATATCAGTGAGCTCTGACTGATATTCAAAATATTGGTATGTGTAACAACATCTGTTCACGGTGTTTGTTCTGCTTTTCAGTTTGTACAATAAATTGCCAGTATCATACCATTATACTAGGTGTCTTAAAAAAATGCAATTAACAATCTATCCACATTACTTGCAGTAAAATCTAAAAAAAAAGTACAAACACCTTTCTGCTTCCTAATATTTTCTATATGTGTGCATTTAACTACTGGATTTAAGATTCTTTTGTTTTATAAGAGGTGTGAGTGTGCCAGTGATTTCATATAACAGAAAATCATTGTTTTATACAGTCAGATCTATAATTAAATGTAGAAATTAGCATAAACCTGTTAAGAAAAATTATTTAACATTTGCAGGCACAAATTAAGTTAATTTCTAAGTTTATACAGTGTTTTTTGAAGGCAAGAAAAGCCCATCTATGTGTAGTATTTTGAATGCATTATTGAGTCCCCATCAACTGTGAGTTCAGTTCAGGCATGTGCACGAGGTGGGTGTGTGCATTACTTTCATTGTAAGCTTTGTACATGTAGCAAATTCTGAAAAATAGGGAATTTGTAAGTTAATGCAAGGACTTGACATTTACTTTAAAATAAATTATTGTAAAGGAAAA